>JAMQCK010000205.1:0-38839 GCA_024196135.1 Pleurotus ostreatus/Saccharomyces cerevisiae fusant | reverse complement strand
GCCTGCGTCCGCTTCTAAACCAGGTCGTCGACTACGTCAACGACCACGCCGGTGAGATGCTGGTCATGCAAGAGGAGCTGGATCAGAGGATGGATGATGATTAGGCAGTTAGCGACGATTCTACATACGAAAGTAAATGAGCGATCATACTGTACATCAGACGCCCTTCGCGTGAGCATTAACAGTGATGACATCATCATTCGTCTTACCGGTGCGAACCACAGATCGAGAATAACTCCCCCGACTAGACTACCCCACCGCACGCCACGCGAAGCGCTGGCCCTCTCTAGACCTAGTCTATTCTTATGCTACATGCTACAGTGCACACAATGAGTACGAGGTAGGGTGCAAGTGTACAAGGTCGAGGGTGAGTCTGGATGTCGAGGGTGAGTCAAGAAGTCCGCTGGTGAGACGGGCGAGATCAGCCAAGGTCAAGACTATGAGGATGGTCAAGAAGCAGCCGAGGGGCTGAGGAGATCAAGTCAGAGGCGAGAAGATCAAGACGGAGGTGAAAAGACCGAAATGGAGATGAGAAGACTGAGATGGTGGTGAGAAGACCATAGGGCAGATGTCAAGATAGTAAACATGTTCAAGACTTGGGCAAGGGTCGAGGCAAGCATGTTGGCATCGAAGTGATTGCGAAACAGAAGTCAAAATTAAGAGCAGATTCGAGACTCGTTGAGTTGCCACAAAGTCAGTGACGAGCAAGTAGAGATCAAACAAGTCAAGACCGAGCAAGTTGAGAGAACGAGCTTGGCAAGTGAGTTCAGAGCAAGCTTGACAAGCAAGTTGAACAGACAAGGTCATATTGCATAGCACATATCATGACATGAAGGATAATACAGTATAGAAGACAATACAGCAAGAGCGAAGCAGTGAGGAAGCGCTTGAGAAGGTAGGAAGGTATTCGAGAGGTCAGGGAAGCGCTCAAGCACGTTCGAGGGGCCACCAACGTGCCCGAGGGTCAGCAACACACTTGAGGGTCAGCAAAGCGCTCGAGGCCCTGTCTGAATAGTCAAGAAGATCTCGGGTAAGTAAGGCAGCCCAGACCGCATTACCTCGCTCGGCGGACAAAGAGTTATTGCTATATTGATTGGAGAGCTTCATGGATCACTCAGGGGGCTTCGAGTGCCGTGATATCGTTTGGGAGGCAACGGGAAGTGAAGGGGAGCTTAAGGAGGCGGAGGAGAGTGCCGGGAATCTTGAGAGAGCGCTGGATAGCTTGGGGTGGGTGCTGGAAGCTTCAGGTGAGCGCCGGACAGCTCGGGATGAGTGCTGAAAGCTTGAGGCGAGGCAGGTTTGAAGAGGGGTCGCACGACAAGCGAGGGTAGATGATGAGCTTGGGAGTGGAAGAGGAAGCAAGGCTGGAAGGCGAAGTCGAAGAGCGTGCTTGGGAGCAAAGACAAAGGTGAAGGTCGCGCTCGAGAGCGAGAGCAAGGGTCATAGTCGAACTTGAGAGCGAAGGCGAAGGCGTGGGCCGCAGACTGAAGGGAAAGACGAGGAGTGAGTCTTCGACTTACGAGCAGGGAGCAGATCACGCACCTCAATGCCCCGCTCGGCGGACGAATTTCTATTGCTTCAGCGCTTCAATCGACGGGAGAGCATCGGGACTGTATCCGACACGCGGGAGTCAACGGGGAGTGATTGAGGTGAAGCTGGAGTCGCGGGAGAGTCATCAAGGTGAAGCTGAAGTCATTGAGCTTGCACGACATGTCGAGCGATGCTGAGGGGGTGGACGACTTGCAGATAGCGCTGGCGAGCTGCCAATCAAGTTGGCGCGATAAAGACGGTGCTGCCGAGTCGGTGACGGCGTGAGCGAGTTGTTGAGCGAGAGCGCAGGCCTCAGGGGTCTGCGTCTTGATTTCCGAACGTGCGTTGACTGTCGCGAGGTTCTGGAGCTTTGTCGGCCTTCGGCTCTCGCATGAGAAGCAGGTTACGCACGGTATATCCTCGCTCGGCGGAAGAAAATGCACTGCTTCAGCGCTTGATTGGTGCCTGGTGAGGACGAGGGTGCGACGTGGGGCACTGTTCGTTTGTAGCCAGCCCTGCGAGTCGTGGGGTGGCGAGGCCGGAGGTCGGCGAACGGAGAACTGGGCCGCGAGTCTTCCAGCAAATCATCCGAGTCGTCGTGATCTGGTCACTTGTAAGACTTGGAGTAGATCACGAGAGTCGTATAACGCACCGTATATCATCGCTTGGCGGACAACGATCCACTGCCCCAGCGCTGCATCCGACTTGCGGCGATGAGACCGAGTTTCGGCGCTTTCGAAGGACTCAAACAGCGGCGGGGGAAAGACTTGATGACAGGAAGACGGTCTAGAGCAGTGTCAGCGCGGAGTTCTGGTGGGGTGGATCTTAACACGTACCGTATGTGCCCGCTCGCCGGGCGAAGATTCTTGTACTCATCGACTACAGCGGTCTGGACGTAAGAAGTTGCAGGTGTTCAAAGGCGGAGCGTTGAGTCTTGTGGCGTGCGGCAATGAGGAAGCGTAAGAGCTGAGCGGAAGCGCTCTGAGCTCGACGCCAACGACGAGAAGACATGAGAGGAAGGCCACGAACGGAGAAGTCGGGCGGCGAGACGGGCGGTCAGCGGTCCGAGAGCGCACGAGAGCGATCGAAGACTCGAATTCCGGGCGTTCATGGTCGCGGAAAGACGGGAAAACCCACCAAAGTCGGAAGGTTTTGACGAGAAGCCCGTCGGAGTCAACAAATCGACATTTATTCCCGCGCGGGGAATTTGCCTAGGCCACTCCGCGCGGGTGCCTGAGTTGAGGCGATCTTGTTCTTGCCAATACACGTGTTTTGCGCAGCGCGATGCCCAACGCAGAGGTCGTCGCTGGAGGGCTTGTCCCGCGAGGTTGTCTCAATGTACAATGAGCAACATTGATGGCGCAGTGAAGTCCGATTGAATAGAGAAGAGCGGCCCCACGACATCTCAGAAGGCACCTGCTCAGCGGGGAGGCGGTCGACGGGGCAGCGCGCAGACACGGGCAACGATGGTGACGGCGGAGAACATGGAGCGCGCCTTAAGCGCCGGGCGCTTACCGGCTTCCGCCCCGCCCCGCCGGTCGTCGGCAATTCCCGACCGCACTTCCCCCGCCCCGCCTCTTGCGTTCTGCGCTCATCGCCATCGCCCCCCGTACTTTCGACAACGGCATCCTCGTCGTCAGGAGACCCCCCTCTCATCTCCAGCTAACGGAACAGACAGCATAACGAGATCCTTGGGAACTTCTTGAACAACACGGCTACCGCTTCACGACGCGATCTCAGCCTGCGGCACCTATTCCCCATAACCCCCAGCACCCACGATGGGTCCAGACATGTCCCAGGCGCATATCTGAAGCATGTTCGAAGGTCCACTTGGTGTCGATGGACAAGGAACCCGTCCGCTCTTATCGTAATTGAGCGTCGAAGCAAGATGTATGCACATCCGACCCGAATATCCTCGGTCAGTCGTCACTTGGGTGGTGAAAGCTGACCTCAAGAGATTGAAGGGGGGGACCTTGGAGAGCCGCTTCATGCGAATGCGACTCGCATCCGCGGCGCATTGAGGTCTGTAGGACGTCGGGAAGGTCGGTTAGAATATGTGGCGTCGCTTTTGGTACGTTTTTGCATTCACCGCATAGACCTTCGCTGACTGGATAAACACAGATAAATTGTCTGCGAGTCGTATAGATGTGATGTAGGACGTTTGGGTGCTCTCGGCGCAATAGCCAGCTCGCAATACACATCGTCTCCTCGTCCACTCGCATCTTCCCCATCGCGAACGTGTGCTATACACGACGCCTATCCCCCTGTACGTCAATTCGGCTACACTATCTAACAGTCGTTAGTGCATCACGACGCTCCCCGGGCTCGACCCTCGCGTCCAATCCGGCGAATATCCGCTCGCCGCCATTCCGCTTCCCTACGACTTCCTTCGCTTCACGGTACGTGGCTCCTTCCAAACTCGACGCTCTAGACACTTAAATATTGGATCAGAAGCTTTGAAGGCTGATGCGCGCCGGCGGCGGCCTCGGCGCGTCCGCGCCCACTCTGCTATCCTCACCTTGGCGAGAAGAATGGACCAGCCCCCATTTTCCCCTCACCGAGGACCGACAACCATCTTGACATTGGCGCATACACGTGCCGCGCGCGTCGCTACCGGAGCCTTGAGGTAGCGAGTCAGTGAGGAGGACGGGCTTTTGGCGCGCCTCCCTCCGTGCAGCTCAAAGCCTGCTAAATGGAGAAACGACGTGATGGCAGCGAGTTCGACTCTTTCCCAGTCTTTGGTGCGTCGCACCCGCGCCACGTCAGCACTGCCACGTGTCGCGTGACGTCCAGTGCGCTCTCTTCGACCATACTGACGCTGCTGCTCAGCGGATGCGGTCAAGTAGACGCGATACAATACCCAGCAACTTGCGCGCCAGATCCCATGAGCCCCCGTACTTCCCCGCCGGGGACCACGTGCGCGGCATCCCAAGCCCGGGTGAGTAAGTCTCGACGCATTTTCTGCGCGCTCTGGACGACATTCGCGCAGGGGAGCGGCGGAAGGTTGAATGCGCGCTCTCCGCGCATCCCCCCAATCTTCCGACTTTTTGGTGGGCGGGTCCCGGTCGCGGACCGCCGAGGTCTGATCCGGAAATATGCGACTCCGTTCTGGAAGATTGGGCGGCGACTGGGCACGGTGCTGGGCCGTTTGCGAGGTATAAAAGGTAGGGCATCTGACCGCTCCAATCAGCAATCCACTCCCTTCCTCACACTTTCCTACCTTCCCTTCTCTTCGACATCTCTTCCTCAATACTTTCTTACTCTCGTCATGTTTGAGTCCCCTAACCTTTTTCTTGTTCTGAGTCTTACAACCTCTTTCCTTCAGGTCAAACAGCCCCTTTGGCATTGACTAGTAAGTCCGCCTTTCTCAATCACTATTACTTGTCATACTCATCTGCTCCTTATTCAGACGCTCTACGACTCATTGAAGCGCCCGCTTGCATTCCTACGAGCGATCTACACTTTTACTGATCGCTTTCGCAGCCTTCTTGCAACGCGCACCATCAATCGACACCAAACGCACTTGTCGACTTTAATGCTCCTTGGGTATGTCTATCGATTCTCTATTTATCTACTGTGCTTCCCAACTCATTGGACAGTGATAGCACTGCACGTCTCTGTCTGCCCCTTGCTCGCCAGGTAAGGACGGGCTGGATTTCCGACGTCGCGCCACACTGACCGGGCGTGCTCTAGGCCATCACGTCCACCGTCACAACTCGCGACTGCCGATCTCATCTCACCATCATCAGCGTCGACGCCACCCTCAGCTTCTGCGCCTCGATGTGCGCTCAGCAGACTTGCAGCTTGAGGCCGGAAGACGTGGTCGACCATTTCCGCTACTCCCGACCTCCCTGACTCGGTGCGTCAAGCCCTCCGGGCGTTGTGGTATGTAGTGAGCACGACCCTATCATTCATGCTTGCTTGTCTTGACGTGCTCGAGAGACCGCTCGACGGCGTTCGGGTTGGAGCGGGCCGCCGTACGACCTCCGACAACGGCAGGGCTGCAAGCCGTCTCTGTGAGGGGGAACAACAGGACGGTCTCACTGGCGTGCTCATCTCGGTGAGTCTGCGCTCTTTCTCACCGCCAGCTGCACCGTACTCAACGAAGGCATAGATCGCGATGTTACCCTGACGCCCCGCCCCCTTTTCCTTGCTCCCGACGCGACCTCGAAGGCGAAGGCGGGCAAGCGTCGTCAGTGTCGGTGAGCTAGTTTCCCTCCGTCGCGTCTCGTGGATCACCTCAGCGCAGGCGATGAGCGCAGCGTTCGGCACGCCGTTGCCCGCCCCCTCCTTCCTCTATACGTCAGCGTCTGGGATATCCCCGGCTGTCGTCGTCACCACGCGCAATGATTCAGAACACCTCCACCCTCCGTCTAGGCCGTTTCCCGGGTCATTCCGACAGCACGCGATGATGCAGGGGGCCTTTTTCTCGAATCCCGGAGGCCGAGGGTACCCAATCCGGTCGTGATTACGAGACCTGCTTGCAGGCTCGTCTTACACCGGTGACCGTCAGCAAGATCAGACGTCCAAGCGGTCGATCAAAACTTATCTCCGGATGTCGAAGGGCCGTTCCCTCGATGTCCTTCTTCATCGTCGTTCTTCTCCCTTGGAAAAATTCAGACGTGCTGTTGGGTCTATGCGCCTGCTATATACCAGGTCTTGTCTGCTCTTCTTCGACCGGTGTGAAGCTAATGAAGTCGCTTGTGCACGTGTGGGTTCGGCAATGTCCGTCAGCACAGCCCCATCACCCGACGCACAGCCACAACTCTCGACAGGGCAATTTTCCGCTGTTTCTTCGTCTCCAAAGTCCTTCAAAATATTCTAGAGCGTGCGTAGTATGTCTTCGAATCTTCTTCTTTCACTTTGCAGTGACTTCCGCTGATGATCGTCGCCAATTGACTTCTTCGCTGGTGGATGGTGGGACGGCTTTCTCGGGCCGGTCTTCGCGATTGTCGATCTCTGCTTGATTTCATCCACGACGTCGGACTGTGTTGCTTTCCCTGTTGTCCCCCGCTTTCCTTTTTCTGTGTTAGTCCCGCTCTTCCAGGCGCTCTTCCTGCCTTAAAACTCTTCAGGATGCCTTCCTTAACGTGTGTGAGGAGGGGGAAAGGTACACATAGGAGCCCGCTTCAAGCTCGCGGGACGAATTCTCCGCGCATGCAGTCGAGGCCATTACCGCTCAGTGATCGTAGGATGGTGCAGAAAGGGCGCTACGGCGCCTATGGGCGCCAGGGAGAGATGGTAGCGGCAGCAGTAGGGGACAGCCCTATAGCAGACGGCCGTCCGCTGCATTGGCTCCCGTTTTTATCTTTGTTCCACTTCGAATGAATTATACAATGCGATAGTGTTTGTCCCTATCTTCCCATCGTCTGATTCCCGAGGCGCGTAAGTAGGAATGGGAAGGGGAACAGCGTGATTGAAGAAGCAAGTATCGGACGTCGTCCAGATTTTCCGGCTGGGCGCGACGCTCATCGTATCCTTCTTTTGCTTGCTGACAGTGTATTCCCAATATCGCTCCACCCCGTATCCTTCATTATCCGGTCTGAATTGGCCGCGTATATCTTCATCACCCTTATTTCTCGACCTTGAAAAACTTACCATATATGGGCTTATCTCCTCTTAGGTACAATCATTGTTCTTCACTGGCCATTGATTGACACACATCTATGTTGTTCCTGGGTTATCTGCGTCTTGTAAGCGGACATAATATCATATTAGTCTGTCCTTCTTGTGAATATCATAAGGCAAGTATAGTCGTTGTCCATGTAAGTAGTCTATAAGTCCTCTAAGTCCGTCAGGTCACTATCCGATGAATCACCATCCCCATTTCCTGGAGGAAGATTGTCGACGTGAGTTCGAAGAAGGTCGTATGTCACCGCTCGCATATCTATCGTCGGGCCAGGGTCCTCCCAACTCTTGCCTTCAAATATGTATTCTCGCCCCGGCCATTTTCGCTTCTTGTCGCCGGGATACTCCACCTTACACGCGTTAAGTATCCTCAGGGCTACCGTGTAGGCGAGTCTGTCGAACGCGTTGCCTGTTTTGGCCCATCTTTCTGAGCGGAGGCGCTCGGTCATCTGTAACTCGCCATCGTCGTCGTTCATCTCCGCGTTTTCGTCGCCTTCGCCCTCGCCATCTCTTGGGTTCCGAATGTAGTCGTAAGGCCGGATGAGCATAAGCGCCATCGCAATCGATGGCTTGCGGTAAAAGACTGTGTGGTCGTTAGCGTCGTGTCCCCATATATGCAAGGCATGCATACTCGCCTCGACCTGCTTTGGCTTTCATTGGCGTCGCCGCCGCCATCGATATGAGCATCAGCTGCACGCCGCAATTGTGGTTGTGGTTCGTCGTTTCCGGGTATTTGAATTGAATCCTGCGCGAGACCTCGACACGATGAAGATCGTCGTAGGTGAAGAAGTGTTTGCCCGCCGCCGCGGTCGGAATCGGCGTGTAGGCGCCATGTACTGTCCCCGAAGGCTGAAAGCTACGGGATCGTCAGCCAAGTGTATGCGTTATTCGTATGCATCTGCTTACTACTTCATCCCTGGCCTCAACTCGATGACACAACCGTCTACTTCCCAGTCCTTCGACTTGCGCTTCTTTGGGTCGAGTCGTTCGTCGCTCGCCGCTTCGATGAGCTCGTAAATACGTGTGACGAGCGCATCCATCGCCTTTTCGCGCGCCCGTCGCGTGTCGGTCGGCTTGGGGGTCGGCACCTTCGTCGCCTTGTAGATTATCCACTCCTTCATGCCCGCGCCCCGAATTTGAGCGGAGGTCGCCATGCCGCTGGCGTCTATGTGGCCGAAGGTGAGGAACCCGCTGGTGTGCAGCAAGAACCAATCTTGCGTCTTCATCATGTCAGCGGCAATCGTGAAGTGGCCGCTGTACTTGTTCCCGTATGTCTGCGATACCGACTGGACGACGTTGTCTGCAATACGGCTGTACACGCGCGTCAGTTGTGACCACGATATCCTAAGGAATGCTCACTTCGTCAGCTCGTCGCTTTGGGGAAACCCGCAGGTGAGATCCAATATGCATCGAACAACGCCGGGCTCCTTCAGCCACGTGTGGAAATCGTGCAATGTAGCTGTGATGTAAGGCGCGAGCTCGTTACTCTCTCGGACTGCAGCGTCTTCGAGGAGTCAACTTCCTGGTCGTGAATGGGATGTAGCACGTACCCTGGAAATCGCGAGGCGTATCGAGACACGCTCCGACCACACCGTGCACATCATCGTCCGACCAACGCATAGGAACCATGAACGGATCTTCATCTACGGTTCGAGCAGGATATGCCCAACGAAGAGAGTCCGGATAGTCGTCGAAAACGAGCGGAATGCCTTTCGCCATGCATTCACGTATGAGTCTTGTCGCGTCTTCGACGGTCGTGAACATCGCATGAACACAAAGATCTGGGCGATCTCTGGAGCTCTTGAATCTCCGTGCGACTGTATTCGTGTATGTTTGGTCCTCCCCTATCCGTCAGCCACGCAGCCTCTGTATTGTCTGCACGTCCAACCCACTCACCCATTTTAATTTGTTCTTCATCCCTTTACGCTGATCTCCTGTTGGGATGTAAGGCGCCAGGGTAAGTACACCTGTCGGCCATCGTATCTTGGGCGCGTCGTCAAAATGGGGGACGTAGTCGCAAATATCTTCTCCCTGGGGCCCGTATCTTCTCCACCCGCTGTTGAAGTCCTTTGTATTCTGCGGGATGGTTTCTGCAAGGGTTTACTCGTTAGCATGGGTCAAAAACTCCGTACATAGTCGCGCACCTCCGCAGCTGGCATCGTTCCGCGTCTCGTCCTCATCCTCGTGCTCTGCGACCTCTTCCGCATCGCGCCATCGATGTGGCAGCTGGTTTGTCTTCCGCTTCGTATGCGCCTCTGTTCGCGCATAAGTCTAAGGCATTTGCGACTGAATACGCTTCTTACGTGCTTCAGCCTTTCTTCCTTCGTTGGCACTGCTATCGGCGTCGGGTTGCACGTCTCCCGGTTCCTGTACAGCGCTGGCTTGGAGGCTGTCTTCGATGCTTACACGCGACTCTTGCCCTTCACCCAATTAGTCGTGCGTACTTCGTCGATCACATGGAGTCTACTTACTTGATTCGTCGTCGTTGGACTCGTACGCCGTTCTTGACGCAGCAGTGATTTCAGCTAGATCTGCAGGTACGAGATCTGCGGCGGCTGGAATTCGTGGTTAGAGTATACGTGTCTTCGGCTTCGAGCCTATCGCCGTACTCACCCGTCTGCACTTCGCCATCTTCTTGCCGCATTCCGTCCGCGCAATGTCCTATCCTTTCAGGCGCGTTGCCTGATGTGAGTTATAAGAGCCTCGCCGTTGCATCCTAGAAGGAAATACGCACCACATGGACGGCAAGCGTCGCTGGAGTGACCAGACTCACTCTCATTCACCGGGGCCTCTGCGCCGACTTCGTCTACATCCATCCCTACGTGGTGTAAGCGCCATCTTCCGTCGTCGTCTCGCCCACTCACTTGTTGTTGGAAACTCATCCGGAGGTCCCACTGCTCCGTTTGTCGGCACGCGGATGCATTCGGGTGAGTCCTCTTCAACGACATCAGTATCGTAGACCTTTTGCAACATTGTAGATGAGTACAATGAACCCACCCGCGTTTATCCCCAAAATTTCCCCGGCATCTCCAACTCTTGCTTCGTGAAACGTCATCGTTTTATTCGCATGTTCATCGTTCGCACTCGCGCCTTCACGATGTACCACTCAGTTTATGTCAAATCACTTGTACAATACGCACCGAGATGAATATGTCCGTCGACATCGGGGAATTCAACCGCGTCTTCTCCAGGAGACAGATACTGCGGCTCTTCTCTCTCACTCCCATCGGGAGACGACCAGCGCGCGCTCTCCAGTTCATGATCCCTGGCTATTCGCAAGTCAGCTATCGTCGGACGTCAATATGCATTGGCCAGCTTACTACTTGAATCCCATTCCCACGTCGTTGTCTTCTCCCTCTCGAATGGTATGAGCGTATCAAACATGTGACTGTTCGCGCCGGCAGTCCACGACGATGTCGGGTTATTCACGACGCCATAAGCTTCTGGTGGCGGAAGCATAGCGCGGCGGTCCTGCGCTCTTGCGTACGCACATCTGTACGGGTCGCTGAAGTATCGCTCTGGATCGTATGTCAAATCCGAATTATGCTCGTCGGCACTTGGTGGCGGCGGTTGACTCGTTCGATAACCATAAGAAGTCCTTGCAGCGAACTCTTCCTCGATCTTTCTCCTGTACTCTAATGAGTCTGTGCGTAGAGATAATGCGGATTGTACTCACTTCTTCTTCTTCTCGGCCCTCGCTGCAGCTTTTGGGTCGCGGTGCTGGATTACTGGTGCAGTCCGCGAGGGGTCTGTGGCGACCCATGTTTTCATCATTTGGGTCGTCCACTTGCGCTTACGCTGATTCCCGGTAGCTCCACTTTGCTGACTAGCGTTCATTGTTCCTTCCGTGTTCGACATGGCCGTTGTTGCGATGTGTTATGACTTGTGGTGGTCGAATGTTCGAAGAAACCCGGTTCAAACTCCGAATTTGCAAACGAGTGTCCAAATCTGGCAGTCTAATGTTCTATCGGCAATTTCCGGTTGCCTCCTTCGTCATGTCACTATCTAGTACCCGCCGTGCTGCGTCTGCTTTAGCTCTTTCACTGTGGCTGTGTCTCTTCGTCTGTACTCGATTATCATCTCCGGCGACTACCTCGAGAATCCAAAGTGAGGACCTCATTCGGATTTGGTCCAGGTCTTTGCTTCGTTTGCTGCGGTCCTGTGTATCGCATTAGCTCACAACCTTAGTATCAATTCAATCGTGCCTAGAACCGCTCCTCGACACCGCGTGTACGTCGACAGTCCCCCTCGCCGTTCTCGAATTTTCAATTCGCTCGTGCATGTGTCCGTCGCGATGGTACATAAGTAAGTCAGGATCATTGCTCGCTTCTCTCCCCAACTCTATCCTTCCTCCCTCCTGTCCTCTCTTGCTCTGCGCTTCTCTTCTTCTGTATTATGCTGACGATGCGGTATCCTCTGTCGTACGTTCGTTCGCGCTCTTTCCCCCGCGCTACCCTTCCTGCTGCCGTCCGCGCCTTCTACGTCGTCGACATGGCGCATGCCAACGACCTACTTACTCGATATTTCCCGTCGACGGGCCCCGCGTCGAACCTCACGGTCGTCCCCTTCGACATCGAGTACGTGGGGCGCAAGCGCAGCGATCGCGATATGCGAACTGTCGGTGTTCCTGTCCCGAGGAGTAACGACCATTATCTTCGTCTCTTGACCATCGTACGCGATGGAGTCGTCATCGCCTTCGACCTATTGGCGTTGGGAGGTGAGTGTGCAGGTTTTGTAGACGCGTATTCTTTCTAACGGTATCTTTCAGACATTCCTTTACGAGTGCGGGAGATCTTTCGTGACCCCTTCATCATTAAGGTCGGCATTGAGCTCAAGGGTGCGTCTCTTACTCCGTCCTTGTTTATTTGCATTAAAAGTCCTATAGGCGACTCGATCCTGCTCCTTCGCCATTTCGCCGTCGCGGTCTACAATGGGTGGGAGCTCAGCCACCTCTGGAAGTGTATGCACCCTTCCATCGAGGTTGCGCCTCTTACATCGCATATCTCGCTCGACGACATGGCCCGCATCACCCTCGGGGTGTCCGTTGACAAGGAGATGCAGACGAGCAATTGGTCGGCGCTCTTCCTTTCAGTCGCTCAAATCAAATGTGAGTCGACTTGCTGCTCCCTTCCGTATCCCTTGTTCTCACTCAAGCACTCAGATGCCTTAATCGATGCGTATATTCTCCTGCCCATATTCGATACCGTTGCTCTGGAGTACGAACGACGGCTGTGGTCGTCGTTCACCCCTGCCGCGTTTGCCTTCAACGCCGACCTGGTTTCGAACGGTGCGTGTTATTCTCAGCTAATCCGCCGTCTTATTCATCACATGCACGCAGGCGCTGTTGTCGTGCCCGGCCCCGCTACGACTGGGGGTCATATCCACGTATGGGGCGCCGGCACTCCTATCCCCCTCAATGCAGCTGGTGACTGGGCGCCACGACACGCGGTCCTCGATGCCTACAACGGCGGCATATTTGCGGATTGTCGCTCAACGGCTGTCTCTCGCTTCTTCGCCCGCGAGTTCGGGTTGATGTATTTTTCCGTCTGGAGGATGGGATACTTCACGAACTATCGCGTCGATAGATGGTTGTCTATTCACCGTCGACTTTTGTTTGTGATCGCTATTTTCATTGTTCCCGTGCTTGCCGTCCTTGTCTACTTCGTGCGATCCCCATGATGTCTTGTACTGTACTACCTGCTGCAATCATATAACATTGGTGCTGTTCTTCACTCCATTGTCTTCGTTCTAAGATATACAAATATATCGGATTTTTTTCTCATTGAGGCACTCGAGCGTGAGTCAGCTCTCGCGTCAAGGAAGGTGCGTCGAAGGAATATCTGTTCATTGATCTACACTACTACTCGTCTATCTCCGACAGATCGCTGTCGGCCTCAGCTGTACGTAGTTCGTCCAATGTAGAGTACATGTTAATACCGTCCGCGAAGCGCCGCTTCTCCCGAGCATCAAAGTCCTTGCGTTCAGCAGCGGTCATCTTGCCCATCGCCTCCTCTTTCGTCTGATATCCTTGGTCCACCCACCGAAAGATCGCGCCTGCAGTGTATTGCGTCACGGAATATCGGGTTTCGCGCGCGCCAACAGCCGTGTTGGAGTGAGTGAGTAGACCGGACGGAATGGCAATGGTGGACCCCGGCGGGAACCGTATGACAAGGCCGAGGTCCCAAAGAATGAGGTGGCCGCCCGCATCGGGGTTGAACCTGCCCAGGGCCGTGATGGGGCACCATCCCCAGGCGAGATTCGCGTAGTCGCGATGGCGGAGGGAGATCGTTCTTGGGCCAAAGTTAATGGTGACGGCGGCCCAAACGGTGGTCGGGAAGTTGAAGTGGATGTCCGGTAGGTGGTTCGATAGCAGCTCGCAGTACCTCGCGTAGTACGCGAACAAGACGGGGGCCCAGTTCGCGATTATGCCGGTCGCAAAGCCAGCGAGGCGTATGAAGGCGATGTGCGTCAAGAGGGCGATGAGGATGGGTGTGTTCGACGGCTCCTGGCTCACTGGCATGGGCCGCGTCTGCCCTCCGCCGTACGAATGGCCTACAGCGATCGCGGGGAAGACGCCGCGCCGGTGCTTCTTTTGAACGGTGGTGAACTTGAGGTGCGGTCGGGCGGCTTCAATGGCATCCGCGAGGCTCAGGTGTTGGGCGCGCCAATCTTTCTGGTCTGGGGTACCTGCGAGTACAGCGATGACTCGCCTCTTCTTATCCAGGATAGGCACTGCAGTTCTTGTCACTAGTCAGTCCGCATAGCCATACACGCCAGCACGAGTTGCACTCACACGCCGTCCCAGTTGTACAGCTCAAACTTGAACAGAGAACGCGGCCCCACCAGATCCTTCAGGCGGAAGACGCGTTTCTGCTTCTTCTCCGACTTCTCCTCCCGCATTGCCGTGTACCCAGTGCGCGTGACGCGCAGGCCTGCGAGCTTGACTTTCGTCTTGACCGGACGAGCGAAGTCGACAAACTTGCGGCGGGCTGACGGTCGCGCCGTGAGTTCCCATGGCTTCTTCGCAGCCTGCAATTGTGCCCGCTTCCGCCTGCGCTTCTCATGAGATTGTCGCTTTTCTCGCGATTGGGCGGTGGACGGCGTAGGGGGATGCATTGGGAGGTGCGAAGCCGCCGATTCGCGAGCGCGAGAAAGGAGAGGGAAGGGGTTCGGAGGTGGCGTTGAGGGCGCGCCGTCGTCCTCTGCTGCGTCTACGAAGTCGTAATCGCCGTCGTCGTCCGAGTCGTCCTGGTCTTCCTCGCCGTGTAAGACCCTCAGTTCGTCCAAATCGACGTCGGTGTCGATTGTCAATCCATCCCATCCGCTAGGTAGCGTCTTGCCGTGGCGAAGCTTCATTGTTCTGTGCATGGAATTAGTATACACATGTATGCTGCCTGAGCAAAGGGCGAAGGCGAAGTCGAAGCGACCTCGGCGTGCATCAGATCCCGAGTCCCAAGCCTGAGTCTCTGTCACATCTGCAGCCGAAGACACGACGATCGCAAGTACGTAGTGCACAAGAAACTACCACTGGCGCACCTATCAAAACCAAGTTGACCTTGGAAGCCGTGATTGGGATTGGAGGAAGAAGACGCGTCGAGGCGACTGACACGATCAACAAACACCTGATCGAATCATGGCCATGTGTCCAAACGCGATCACGTGTAGACTACCGAACGCGTGCCATTGTTTCCTGACGACAGCTGCTCGGGCGCGTTGAACATTAACAAGATGTATTGTAATGCAAAGGGAGCAAAAGGAAAGACATTTATGTGCCTTTACGGCTCGGTACCATGCCGATACATATAGATCTACGCCACAGAACTTCCTTCTCCTTTGTCCTCGCCGTCCTCCACGTCCATAGCCACGCCGTGCAGACTCAGAGTGGACATAGCCCTGCGAATCTTGCCAACAGGGCGCTCCTCTGAGTCTTCGACGAGGAGCCCTCGCGCGACAGTGGTGCGCTTCTTGCTGCCCACAGCGAGTTCGTCGAGCTGCCTTAGGGCCAGAGCCTAGAGGAAATCGTCATCGCTCGTGCTAGGAGAATGTACAAGCAGACTGCTTACGGTAGACAGAGAATCGTCGATGAGCGTCACCGAGCGGAGGACCAAGGATAGCTCGGACGACCCGTGTGGCTTGTTGTCGTGCTTGATACAGACAGCGAAGCCCACACGAACAACGTCGCCAGGTCTGAAGCGAGATGGCGTGACAGGAGAGTGTCTGCGAGCAGTAAGAAGATGCACATTCTCTAGGTACCGCGGCACGCACCTGAAGATCCCGCCTTCGTCCTCGTAGCCTCTCAGGTATTGCACCACGTTATCCGAAGTGTGGACGCAACCGTCTGTGATTACCCGATTCAGGTCGTCGAAGGGATCGACGAGCTTGGAGAACGGGACTGATTCCTTGCCCTTCGCGTCGGCGCCGATAGTAAAGTACGGGTTCGAAACTACAAGGTTGTCGATAGATACGCGCTCACCGGGGAAGGGCGCACTCTTGGCGGCGTGGCGGTCAAGCTTGATGTACGCCAATTTGATAGCTCGGACAGTATGCGCCATCGCTTCCGCGCCCGCCCCGTGCAGACTGACGCTCTGCCGAAAGCCGCCAAAGACTGCCTGCCGCGCGTGTGTGTACTTACTGTTGGATGCTATCAGTCTCGAGCGAGAAGAGATCTTGCACGACTATCTTACATACCGCTTTGGTTTGAAAGGCGGCAGAAGCTTCTGCGACAGTACGGCCACCGTGTACAGTGTCAGCTCCCTCTCATCGTTCGACTCCGCGTCGCCGGTGAAAAGCCTATACGTCGTGGTCGACGCGTCCTCTTCGGTGGACACCCGTAGATCGAGCTCCTGTGCGACTTTACTGAATATCATCCGGATGGATGTACGATGGGACACGCACCTCAACGTCGTCGGTCACGTACAGACTGCCGGCCGGCAGCAGCCCTGTTTGTCCATGTTTGGACATGAAGGTGTCGATGATGACTTCTGCCCACGTCGACTTCAGTCTCAGCTTCGACGCACATACTCGCCGCACTCACTCGCTCCTTCGTAGTCAAAGTTCTCGTCCATGGCGGCAAAGAAAGTGGATGCATCGGGACTTTCCGCGCTTGCTCGATTTTAAAGGACTCGGCGGATCGCGTTGCAAGGGTCCAACATACAATTTGGCTCCGTCGCTGCTGAATTTGCTTATGATCTCGTCTCTACGTTCTCCATTTCTTTCTGGGCGGTTCGAGAACCTCTGTATCCGGCTTTTCGTTGCCGTTGTATCTTCCAGCCTTGGTCCTTACTGCTCCTCTCACTAACCGGTGAGTCTCCTGCTATCTCCCATGCTATCTCCCGCGCTGAACCGCTCTTCATCGGCTGGTTTGCGCGTAAGACTTACTCACAAATTCTAATATGGATTGATGCATATACGTGGCTCTCGTAAATTACAGTTCTTCGGCATCGCTTTTCCTGAATGCTGACAGTCCCGGCCGTTCACGCCTTATTCCAGAACTTTGGAACTTTGTATCCGTTGCCTTGACGTGGCTGCGGCCGTGCATCATCGCCGTCTATCCCATGCGGTATGGAAAGCTCTCGCCGAAAACCTTGACTTATACGGCACTCCAGTTATCCCCGTATGGCTACCCTACCCTCGTTGCTTTGCAACAGTGTTCCGGCCGAGCGGACAACCGAATATTCTGGCGCCACTCTCGACTCAGAACTTGACCAATACGCCCGTTCCCCCTGGCGCTGGGCGCGTCACATGTGTCTACCTGTTCCGACGTCCGAAGGGATATATCTTCCCGACTTCGCACTCACCCTCTTGCCCAACCACACCATCGCCCGCATCTCTACTCTCTGCGAATCAGCTGTCGCTCCGTTTCTACTCGAGCTCCCACCTCTTCCACGCCTTCTTCGCACAATGACTCAGTATGTACACCGCCCTTACCGCTCCTAGCTTCGCCTCTCATACCGCTACAGACTTCCTGACGCCGCCGGCTTGCCTGCCAACGTCACCCCCGAGCAGTTACAAGCTATAATGCTTTATCTGGCTCAGAACCAGGTGCAGATACCGTGAGTGTTCGCCCCCTCAGGTCTATCATCTTTTCGTTGACTCGCCACCGCCAGCGTTTCCGGCGCTCAACCTCCTACATCTCCGGCTTCCAGTACTCTATCTTCCCTATCTTCCCTCTCCAACTCTTCCTTTGACTCGTGCGTTATTTGTTCTCGCCATTCGTGTATGAGTTCTCTGACTCCATCGGCCTTTGTCCAGCACTGGCCCCGGCGGCCCTTCGCCTTCCTCTGGCCCTAGTGGTCCCCTTCCCCTCGCCGGCCCTGGTGTTCCTCCTCAAGCCGCTGGTGCAGATACGTGCGTCGCCTAATTTCCTCTCACTACCTACCTTTCTCTTACCAAGCTTACAGCGGCACCGGCGCTATTGAGGAGCCTCCGAGCCGTTTGAAAACCCCCCCTCCTATTCTTCACACCGCGTTCGTAGAATCATACATTTTCCCCTCCGAACACCAGCTCACGCGACTGCAGATCTCCTCCTCCAACACCTCGTACCCCGGCAAATCGAAGGTCCAAGCTTGGGAGGGCTACGGCATCTGCCTTGCAGACGCCATCTTCGAAGTTAGCCCAGCTCACGCTCGACGGAAAGAAGTATGCCCTCACTCGCCCGTGCGCTTATCCGCTCACATAGCTTCGGCGACTTCCAGAGCTTCGCCCTCGTCTTCGAATCGCAAGTCGCGTTCCCGCACTAGCACTTCGCAGCCTAAGGCGCCTCTTCCTACCGGCTCTGACCCTGCGTGAGTATTACTTCCGTACCTTTACCCTCGATACATACGCTGAAGGCCACCTGTGAAATAGTCTTACTTTCGAGGAGCCTATGGCCGTCGATGTAAAGCCGCTTCCCGGCCAAGCAAGCACCTCTGCCAACGCTTCGGCGCCTGATGGCAACGAAAGGTTCGAACCATTATCACCACCTCTTCCCCTCACTAACCATGCACTCCAGCTCTGATCCCTTCGAAGGATTTCCGGAAATTGTTACCGTTCCTCCTAAGCCTGCCGATGCTGATATGCCTGCCGCCGCCGACATGACCGCCGCCGCCGACACTTCCGCTGCCGCCGCCGACATGACCGCCGCCGCCGACACGTCCGCTGCCGCCCAAGGGAGCGCCGCCGCGGCGTCAAACGAACCTCGCGACGCAGACATGGAAACCGAGTAAGTACGAATTCTCGCAGTTTCTTTCAGGTCGTGTACACAATTTCTGATCGTACTGCGCAGTACCCCGACGCGTATCCGCTCTTCGCGCTACCGGTACGCCCTCTACACGGCCCTCCCTCGTTCTTCTTTCTCGTACTGACCGTGTCATCGCAGACCTACAATGAAGCGGTGGATAAACACTCGACGCACTCGATCCAAGTAGGCCCTGACCCTTGAGCCCCGAGACAACTCCACTGACCCTCTCCATCCATAGCTCCGAGACGAGCCCTCCGCCAACTGTGAAGAGAAGTCCCAAGAAGAAAGTTCGCGTGCATTCGCCTCGCCGCAGTCCTACGCGCGCCACCGTGTCGTTGAAGAAGAAGAAGTCGGGCAAGAAGTCTCCAACGCCTGATGACGAGCAGCCCTCGCCCGTCGCCGCAAGCACCTCTGCGGATGTTGGCCCATCCGATGGTGCTCGTGTTTCTGAAGACGTCGAGATGCCCAACGTCGACGAGGATGCTGTTCGCACTCTCGAGTAAGCATCCCGCTCCTGGCCACCTTTCCCCAGCTGATTTGCGCCCAGGAAATGGCTCGAGCTAGCCAAACAAGGCCGTTCGCTCACCGAGTACGCTTTATCTCCTTCTTTTCATCTGATTACTGCTAATCGCGCCGATAGGATTGGAGTCACCTTCAACAACGCCGCCCCCTCTCTCACTGTGCGCGAAGACGCGGACATCGACAAGACCTCCCTCAATGAGCCCAACCGCCCTGCTCGGTCTCGCTACATCGACGATGAGGCAGAGGAGAGCAGCCAAGGCCAGGATGGACCCGACGACGGCGAGGATCTTGACGGCTTTATCGTGCCAGACAACGTCGTCGAGTACGACGGTGATGCACCTGCCCTTCCCGACGACGAGGATAATGGCGTCGGTGGTGATGGCGAAGACGCCGCCGGCAACGACGACGACGACGACGACGACATACCTTTAACTCTGACGCGGTAAGACATTTATCCCCTGGTTGAGTTTTCACGATGAACTGACTGTGGTACAGCCTCCATCGTCGTTCGAGCGCCAGCACTCAGAACCCCGGCGAGGGCAAGTACGTAGCTTGTCATCTACTCCGCCTTACTTCTCTGCTCACTCCGCTCACAGTACTTCGGATGTTGAGATCGTCGAGAAGTATGCGTCCCTCCCGCTTACACCTGCGCCTTCTCACCCATTTCTCTTAGGGTCGACAAGGGAAAGGGCCGTGCTGTTCCACTTCCTACGTCGTTCTCTTCCGCAACTGTCGCTCCGAGTGCCGCTTCTGTGTCTTCTAGTGCCGGCCCTTCTGGAAGTCCCTCTCGAAGGGGCGGGCCTGTGGAAGTTCCGCGCGACGGCGTTGGAAGCGCTTCCGGTGCAGCCGAGAGCTCTGGCAACACGGTTGCGTCTGGGTCTACGGTACGTGCACATTATGCGTATAAGATATTCATCTCACAATCGTACAGTCCGGTTCCAAAGAACCTGCGTGGGCGTCGCTCAAGTCAGTGACTACCCTTTACCCTGGCTCAATGGCTGTGGACGCCTCCGCGAATGTCTGTCCCCGTCTGTGAGTGATCCCATCTTACGACCGGTGGCGTTCCTGATCATCCGATAGCCAACTCGATGGAAATCTGTTCAGCTATGCGTCACATAACTACGAACTCTTCGAAAGTATCAACTTTGCTGTTGGCGTGAAGCCGGTCCCGGGGTAGGTTACAATTTCTGTGTATTCTGCGCGCTCTGACATTTGTTCTCAGTGGCTGCGCCTTCATCTCTGACTTCAGCCCGGACGGTTACGGCAATCCCAACGTTGACCTTGTCGCTGCTGCTGAAACGAATATACATCGGAAGTGCGTACAACTTGGGTGTATCCCCCCTTCGCCATACTCATTTTGACTGCAGGAATCTCATTCTTGGGTTGATGCTTCGTCGGCAAGGATGCTTCATCAACGACGCCACCGTCGATCCTGCCGAAGTCATCGCCGTCCAGGTGTCGCCTGCCGGAAGCACCTTGCGCTACAAGAGCGTCCTTGCAGATACTCGTGCGCCTGCTGTATCTATCACGCCCGGAGTCGTCAGGATCTGGAGTCTCGACACGCCTACGACCAACGCACACCCCGTCCGCTTTCTCGCAATGACGCCGCTCGAGGCGCTCGTTGACCGGTTCATCGGAGCTCAATGTATGAATTTTGGGCAACGCGAGCTCACCGTCACTACGCTCCACAATGCAATACGGTTCGCGACTGTCCCTGCGTTCGGACGTCCTACGCGTACGTTTCGCGCGCCCGAGTCTTCGTTCACTGACCCATATATCTACAGATCCCGTCGCCGCGACGTCTTCGTCGTTGAGCAGCTCTATGAGGCGCAACAACGCAGGACCATCCATGCGCCGCTCCGTCAACTTCGAGCCCACCACCAACGACCCGAGTACGCGCTTTATACATCTCTATCTATATTCTCTGCTTACATATTCTCTCAGTCGCTGTTCTGGACGCACGCCATACCAAGCTTCCCGATGACATTGGCCTTTGGACGACGGTACTGCCTCGCTTCGAGGGGCCGCTGCCTGACAATGCCGTCGCCTTCGTTGCCCACACGACCAGTATGTGGGTGGGTACGCGCTCTACGACTGCACCATCCGGCATGACTTACAATGTGCAACATAATCTCGTCTTTGTTGTCATCATCGGTGAACTTCCTCTTGGATATGTCTGATTGTCGTTTGCCCTTCATTACTCTCGAGATCTTCCTTCGCATTCGTTCGTTTTGTCGTGCTCATATACTCATTACCTTTCATTCCTTTACATATCCGCTCCTTCCCGCCTTCCACTCGTTATCTGAATCCTCCTACTCACGCATCCGCCCATGTTTGCCACGCTACTCTACGTATAGAAAGGACCCTCGTATCTACAGAAGTCCGACCTTACCCTTACCAGTATTCTCTCTCTCTGCGGACTCCTTGGTACTTTTTACATGGTTGTAGTATGCGTGGCGGACCTACTTGTGTAACTCTCTTCGTAGGTTCGTTGAATGTAATGCACCTTCGTCGAGAATTCTTCGTCCGGTCAACAATGAATTGGGTTTTCAAGTCTTCAAGCAATTGAAGTACGATCATCGAAGTGCTTGCAACACGCTCAATCCAGACCGATATCTCAGGCTAGATCCTGGTCATGTCGTCTGACTGTTATTCCCGCGACGTTCCACAATTCATGCCGCATCAGACTGATTATCCTTCATTTCACAGCTCAAAAATCTCGCCTCATATGTGACAGAACTTCATCTACGATTCGTGCCACGTATACGTGCGAGCAAGATCAAGGACACCGTCGAACCCCGCTCTCGAAGACCTTGCCATATAAGTACTTAACTCCGTTTGTCAGATCAATGATATCTCCGTCCGTCCCATCACTGTCTGACGCGCACCGCCGATCGGCCTCTCTTCGCGACCATCACCATGCTCTCAAGTCCTCTGCTCTTTACACGAGCCATGCTCTCATGGAATCTTATGGTGCGTCCTATGTCACACATCATGAACGAACATACTGATCTCTCGAATAGATACAACTCGTACGCGCACATGCGCTACAAATACTGACTGCCGCCATATGCGCTCTCTACGCCAGTATTCTGTATGCGTCTTGCTCTTTCAACATCTGGCCGAATCGAAACACTGGCGAAGGCTTTGAACTGCTACAACTACTTGTCCACTCTACGGCAAGTACTGAGCTCTTCCGTGTCCTGCTCACAACGACGACCGTAGCTATCCCGCCTCTCTCTTCGATCACCACTTCATACCCTGTGACTTTCCTCAACGAAGGCGCCGACACAACATTCTATCCAACGTGGACGACTCCAGACGCCCTCCACGTCGTTCACCTTCCCCCCTTCCACGTCTTATCTTCGTCGCAACGGCGTCCTCACCGTCGTCTGCTCACTTCGTCGCCATTCACTGCAGTCCAGGTGAATGAGTCATACCCGTCGCCGCTTCCGTCGTCAAATAGGCTGACTCACCCTCCACCCTCCGTCTTCGTCTTCGATTCGTCCTCAATCGTCCCCGCTCCATCCGCGTCGGATCCACCTCTGAACTTGCGAGTGTCCTATACGCTTCATGACCACGATGTTATGCTTACAAATGCTTGGCGAGTTATGTTAACCCTGTCGACTTCTTACGCGTCTATCGACAGCGCGATAGTCAGAAGTTCTGATACAAATACGACCGCAACGCGGTTTTCCTGTCGCCTAAACTTGTACCTTATGACGCTTATACAGCGCTTGTCTGATACACGTACTATGCTCGCACGTTATTGGATAAGGGGATTCAACACGCATAATCCATTGCTCGAAGGTGTGCTTCATAGACGACCTAATATACGAGCGCTTAAGGCATCTATGTTCAGGAATGTAATGAAACGCACTGACTATTACGCGCTGCGTGCAGGTACTTACAATCGGACGCCTATAACTGATTTCCACCTTGTCATCGCCGACGCTCACGCTCTTGTAGTCTTGCCTTTCCACTCCATCCTGATATCGTTGACCGTCGCTCCTCTGGTCCCATTCATGGATAGATCACTTTATCGTAAGCCTTCGCGCCATAGTACGTCTATACACGTGAGCCGTCGCGCACTTTATCGAACAGTACGGTTCGTCTTGGGAGGTGGTCGTTCCCGCATCGACTGGGCAACACTGCGGAAGTACGTCTCCGACGCAGACAATGCGAAATATGCTGATGCCTCAACATTTGAGCTCATTGACTACGGCGAAGCAGAGAAACTCAAACCTCAATCTGGCGAAGAAGGCGTCGTGGTTGCCGATATGCCACTCGCAAACGCGGTCTGGTATATGACAGTGAAACAGATCCGAGCGGCCATCGAATATCATAACCTCGAATGGTCCTCACGATGGAATATCTCAGATATGCGTATGAACTTGAGCGCACACGAGTGCAGTAACAGTTGCAATCTAAAGTCGCTGGTTACGATTTTCAAGAGGCGTCCGACGAAGTCTGAAAGGAATAAGCAAGATCACGCTAAAAAGAAACAACAGTCTTTCAAACCGTCGGTAACAGTCGTCGAAGAGCCAGTGAGATTTCCTCCTCCTCCGCTGACTAATGAATTAGTAGAAGACGTAGTTCGCGGGTTCTGTTCGGATACCTCCCAAGAAGCCGTCGAAGAAGTAGGATGCGCTTGTTGTGGAATATTGTGCAATCGACTTGAATCGAGGTCAATAAAAGACAAGAAGATTGACATGTCCTTACTTATTGAGCCCCACTCCACACGCCTCGAGCGGCTGTCTCCGATGGATCCCATCAGACATAGCGACGAACCTGTGCTTGCTCCAGGATGCGACAGGTTGTGTGTTTCCTGTTACACCGATCTCGTTGACGGAAAGAGGCCACTATTAGCTCTCGCCAATGGACTGTGGTTGGGCGAAGTACCGGATGTACTCAAAGGCCTGTCCTACGCAGAAATGCAATTAATCAGTAAGATCAGACATAATCGTACCGTTGTTCGCGTTCGATCCGGAAGAGGAAAGATGATAGCCAACGCAGTAATGTTTTCTAGCCCTATACCTCAGGTTTGTAAAGTATTACCGCCGCATCGAGATGAGATTAACGAGGTACTTGCCTTCACCTTCCTTGGCACCGCTCGGCCGACGCCAGAGGACTTCAAAAGAACCCCCATGTTGATCAGGATCGACGTTGTCGAAGCCGCACTTCGCTGGCTACATCTTAACCATCCGTCTTACCGTGACATCCAAATATCGATTGAGAACCTTGACAGCTACCGAGTTGAAAATCCTCTCGTCTGGGAATTCAGACGCCTAGCAGAGGGGGATTCAGTGCAAGAAGCAACCGCGACGAGCTTGTCGAACGAAGATGTAGACGCACCCGACCAAGGTCCGTGTCCCTTTGTTGTCCACGGACTCACATCGGAGAAATACTCGCGCATGACAATAAATCAGTTGAAAACGGCTGCGTTGGAACACCTACAGAATGGTCGTTCTGTCTTGGGCATCGGTCACGAAGATAAGCCAGAGGGTATTTTCGACAACCCAAAGGCGTACCCCGCGATGTTCCCGTGGCTATTCCCATACGGACTGGGGGGTATTGGTATGCATATCGGCGGACCTGGAACGCTGTCATCCATGACTCAAAAACGCCACCTACTTCTTTATTACGATAAGCGGTTCCAAGAGGATCTTTATTTCCCTATGACCGCATTTAACCATGAGCAAATTAAGGCCAGCGCGTCCGCGAGCAATATACTCGTGAAGCGCTCGGATTTTTCCCGAATTGTTAACACACTCACCTCTCTGAATCCGACCGTAATGGGTTCCCTTTCGCGTAGACTCGAAAGCGGCGAGATACTGAGTCCAGAGACCGACGATGAACGTACTTGCTTCGAAGTCATCAGGAATCTCGACTTCATCGGCGGCCATGTACAAGGGTCGGCGACCGCGAAGAAGTATATGAGAAATGAAATCTGGTCAATGATTAACTTTATGGGTGCGCCGTCGTGGTTCATAACCCTCTCACCATCAGATAGCAGCCACCCTATTGCATTATACTATGCGGACAGAAATTTAGCCTTTAAGCCAGAAATACGAGGTTGGTCTGAGCGCAGCGGTCTCGTAGCCAGAAATCCAGTGGCGGCGGCCCGATTCTTCAATCTCATGGTACGAGCTTTCATCAAACATGTTCTTGGCGTCGGCTCTGGAAGGCGAGGATTCTATGGGCCAACGTCAGCGTACTACGGCGCTGTAGAGCAACAGGGAAGACTTACGTTGCACCTTCACACGATGTTGTGGATACGAGGAGCGCCCTCGCCACAAACAATACGAGACCGGCTGCTGGCAGGTAACACGACCTTCGAAGCCGAGATGATACGGTACCTAGAAGAAATGCATACGGGTCAGTTCCTCACCGGGGATATGGAGACCGTGAAGGCGCGTATGTCGTACCACGCGAAGAACGACAATGACGACGATATCCACCGGCTTCATCGTGAGGAGTCTCCCGAATCTAGCGACGGACGTCAGAATTCCGGGACTGCGCCAGCAACAACGTGTGAAGATCCTACACAGACCTTGCCAACCCCACCCCCTGATCCGTGCAGGTGTCACGTCCCCACTTGCGACTGTGAGGTAAAAAGAAAGACCTGGTGGACGATGTTCAGAGATACGGTGGATAACCTGATCTTGCGCGTACAAATACATCGCTGCATCCGTAAGCGCAGCGCCCGGGCGGCAACATACACGGAGAGCGGTAAAAAAGACCCCTTGGAAGGTGTCAAAGGCTGTAAGGGCGACGACGGTGTGTGTGATGCACGCTTTCCTCGGGACTATGTAAGTAAATCATACGTCGATCGAATCACAGGCGCGATACACATCGTCAAGAAGGAGGTCATGATGAACTGCGTGACGCCTGTACTCACCTACTTGACAAGGGGAAACACCGACACGACGAGCTTGCAGTCTGGAACTTCGATGAAAGCTATCGTTATGTACGTGTCAGATTATATAACGAAATGCTCTCTGAAGACGTACCATATCATGTCTTGCATCAAATCAGTCTTCGAACGCAATGCACCCATCTTCGAAGGAACGGAGAAAGATCGCGCAAGCGCGCGCAGGCTGATGGTGCAAATGGTGAATGCGCTCGCGCCCCGCATGGAAATAGGAAGCCCGATGGCGGCGTCGTATCTCCTGGGCATGCCAGATCATTACAAGAGCCATGAGTTTGTCGTATTCTGGTGGAAGAGTTTTGTGAACCGCGTGTTAGACGACTGGCCGGATTCTTCTTCCGAAAGGACTTTCGAGGAGCGCCTCGTTCTAAGAAAGGAACAAGGAGAAGTTATCGGCACGTCCGTCGTGGATGATTACGTCCACCGTCCGCTTCGGTATGAGAATTACTGCTTATTCGAGTGGATTCAGTGCGCCAAGAAGTCCAAGAGGACGCCGAATCAGGTGAAGGAATACCTCGAAGAAGGGGATCAGGACCGTACACTTGTTGACGCTGACATACCTCAGGACAATGGACGAGTAAACGAAGGTTGTGTGCAGCCGCCGCAAATTCTTGATGAACTGGATCGTATCCCACGAGTCACACCGCTTATGGACGGAGAGCAGAAGTCACCTATAGAAATCAATCGCCGTCCACCCTATGAGTCGTTCTTAGATACTCACCCCCAGCACGCTTCCCACCACGTATGGTGTGATCCTTCTAAGAGGGACTACGTGATTCCTAACTTCGTGGGTGGATCGATACCTAGAAACGATCAAGGAGATAGGGAGTATTATTGCGCCACTATGCTTACTTTATTCGCACCATGGCGCCGGGGACGCGACCTCAAATCTGAATCTTCAACATGGGATACAGCGTTCAGGCACTACGACTTCAAGGTGAGACATCGGCAACTCATGGAGAACTTCAACCTACGATATGAATGCGCTGATGCTCGCGACGATTTCCGGAACGAATTGAAGAAGAAGAAGAGGGCTGCAACGATGAATATGCCTATCGACGAAGACTCGGACCTGGAAGAAAGCGATGTAGGTCAGTCGTATGGCGAAGATCTAGAGCTTGACGTACCTATCGACGGTGAGACTGGTCCAAACTGGAACAGAATATATCAAACCGTCGAGATGGCGCGTACGTATGCTGACGTTACAGGTTGGACGCAAAGACTCGCCCGCCCTGAACTGGGCAATATTCCTACCCCTACATCTCAAAGTCAGACGCGTAGAGGATCAGAATGGGCAGAGTACATACAAAATTTGAAGAAATCTCTCTTCAATGGGAAGTTTACCCGGGCTCCGGTGGTGGCTCCTAATCAAGACGGTGAAAATCATATTCGACGAGGGATACAAGAGACAGGAGTAACCACTTTACCTTCAACATACTTCACCAACGACGCTACGGACACGACGCTCGACTTGAACGACCTTATCCAAGACATTATTCAAAGATTCTCGCTGAATGAGAATCAACAACGCGCCTTCTCGTTAATCGCAAACCACGCGGCTAAACCACAGCCGCAACCGCTGCGAATGTTCCTTGGCGGTATGGGAGGAACAGGGAAATCGACGGTCATCCGAGCGTTGATGGAATTCTTCAAGGTGCGAAACGAGGAACACCGATTTATTATACTTGCGCCTACTGGATCTGCCGCCGCGTTGCTGAAAGGGTTCACGTACCACTCGGTTCTAGGCATGAAGTGGGGTTCAAATAACGGAAGCATAGTCACACTGGACGGAAATGGTGTGAGGAATGTCCACGACCGATTAGCACGAGTTGAATATATATTCATCGATGAAATATCGATGCTAAGCTGCACAGATATGTATCGCATCAGCGCTAACCTCGCGAAAGCAATGGGTCGACATGACTTACCGTTTGGAGGAATGAATATGATCTTCGCAGGGGACTTCGCGCAACTGCCACCCGTGCAAGGCCCCCGCCTATACGATCGAAAAGTACAGACCGACGTGGAGAGGAAGCGAATGTCTTTGAAAGTTCAGATGGACGTCATTGGTAAGGCCATCTGGCACCAAGTTACGACCGTGGTGATACTGTCAGAGAATATGCGAATGAAGATGGCCACACCTGATGATCGCGCAATGGCAAAGGCGCTGTCGAACATGAGATACGCATCTTGTACGCCAGAAGATCTTGAGTTCTTGCAAAGTCGTATTGTCGGTTCATCGCCTGCAGCCCCTTCTTTGAGTGATCCCCTGTTCAGAAATGTGTCGATTATCACCGCTAGGAACGCAGAGAAAGATGCCTTCAACGAACTTGGAGCTAGAAGATTCGCAGCAGATACAGGGCAAGAACTCGTCTCCTTCTACTCCAGCGATAGTCGCGCAGCTGAGGATACCGTCAGATCGAAGTCAAAGAAGAAGCAAAAGAGAAAGAAGGTAGTCACCGCCAGTTCGGGTATATCGGACGATGTGCAAAAGTTGATCTGGGCGTCTCTACCCTGCTTCACCGGCAACGTCGCCGGTCGCCTAGACCTCTGTAAAGGTATGCCAGTCATGATCCGTTCCAACATAGCAACTGAATTATGCATGACGAAGGGCCAGGAAGCCGTCGTCTACGACTGGGCCGCATCCATGGGATCGCGCAAACAAAGGATATTAGACGTACTGTACGTGAAATTAATCAACCCTCCTACGCCAGTGCGTATCCCAGGCCTCGAAGAAAATGTGGTCCCCTTGACCAAGACTCGTGAAA
This sequence comes from Pleurotus ostreatus/Saccharomyces cerevisiae fusant, assembly GCA_024196135.1. Lineage (NCBI taxonomy): Eukaryota > Fungi > Pleurotus ostreatus/Saccharomyces cerevisiae fusant. Next base: position 10,242 of record JAMQCK010000205.1, on the reverse strand, counting down.
CTGTTGAGTGTCAGCTACCAAACGACCAAGTAGTGAAAATAGACCGCGTACAAATTCCCGTGCTTCCGAATTTCTCGATGACGGATTACGCTTCACAAGGTAAGACTCGACCTGTCAATGTTGTAAACCTGACGAATTCGCGCTCACACCAAGCGTACTATACGGCATTATCTCGTAGCTCTTCCGCCGCTGGAACAGCCATCGTATCTTCATTCAGCACTTCGATGATCACGAGGGGCTTGGACGACCAGCTCAAGCGAGAATTCAGGAATCTAGAACTATTGAGCGAGATCACACGGCTGAAATACGAGGGAAAGCTACCTGAGCAAGTGACGGGTGATACAAGAAATCAACTTATACGCACCTTTCTGGAATGTATGGGACCGAATTACATCGTTCCCAACCTGCACGACGCGCTTAAGTGGAAGTCAGCGGACGACTTCGATGATATTGACATACCATTTGGGCGCCAAGCATGGCAAATGGTAGAAAAAGACAACGACGGAGAAAGTCCTAGCCATGAAAACGTCACTTGCGGCGAAACGATCAACAGGAAGCACGCGCGGTCTGACAGAGACACGGCACTCACCCATGAGATTCCTCAGCGACCCGCCAAGCGACCGCGTGTTGAGAACCAGGAGAGATGTGGTTCACCTTCAAGGACACCCGGACCTTGCGCAAGTGCGCCGACGAAGGTGGGAACGAAGAGAAAGCGTAGCGAAGTCGCTGAAGATGAGGTCATGAGCACGCCAAGCAAACTCGTCAAAGAAGACCACACTCGCACCGGCAACGCCTCAACCGACGCGATGGCGAGCTCCAAAGGATATTTGCGGGACGCCGAGAGCTCTTCTACGTCTTCAAGGGCGCCAAACCCGTCCGCAAGTGCGCCGACGAAGGCGGGAACAAAGAGAAAGCGTAGCAAAGTCGCTGAAGATGAGGCAATGAGGGCGCCCAGCAAACTGGTCAAGGAAGACCACACTCGCACCGGCAAAGCCTCAACCGACGCGGCGGCGAGCTCCAAAGGATATTTGCGGGACACCGAGAGCTCTTCTACGTCTTCAAGGGCGCCAAAACCGTCCGCAAGTGCGCCGACGAAGGCGGGAACAAAGAGGAAACATAGTGAAGTCGCTGAAAATGAGCTAACGCTTGATAAGGTCCGCCAAGAAAAACGCCCTCGCACCGACAACGCACCAATCGACGCGACGATAAATCCCAAGGGTTATTCGTGGGACTCTGAGAACTGGAGCTGCCCGTACGATTCGCTTTTCACAGTTCTGCATTGCATATGGAGGCATAATCCTGCTAGATGGACGCCGGGTCTTTCAAGGTGCAGCATATTTGCGAGGGATCTAGCATCTAAATGGTCAGAATATATAGATCAAGGTAGTGTATCCTGGAGAGACACACGCGATATAGTGCGGAGGAAGGTACACGATAAAAACCCGGCACTGTTCCCATACGGCCAGAGGCCTGCTCCGGTCGGAAAGCTTGCTCTGGAGGTCCTGGGAAGTACACCATTCGCTACGCGGACTATGAGATGTGTGAAATGTGGATCAACCCGGAACGACGGACGGGAAATACTTACTCAATGTCATCCCTTATACACGACCAACTTGCTGAACGGCAGACGCTCGGAGAGGTTCACTACAGCGAATTGGGTAGACGAAGTCTTGAAAGGCAGGTGTCGAGCAGTTAATTGTCTGGCATGCAAGACTCGGATGATTCCAGACGTCAAGATACTCAGCACACCCGATATATTATGCTTAGACAGAACAGACGCACCTCTGATTATCTCGCATGAGATATCTTTCAACGGCTCGCCAATGAGGCTAAGAGGGATCATATACAGTGGTGAGAACCACTTTACATGCCGAGTCGTCGATGAGGCTGGCATCATATACCGGCACGATGGCATTATCAATGGAGACGTTTGCGAGCGCGAGGGGGACTTGGCACGGGTGGCTCCGGAAGTTCTCGGGACATGGCGAGGCAGAGACAGTGGATCAAAGAAAGCAACGCTAGTCATATACGAAAGAGCGATTCAAGACCAAGTATAGAACGCAGCGAATGTGCATTAGCTCGGAAGATGAAAGCAGTTCGAGTTCAACGACGGAATAGCGGCACGTGGAATTCATTCCATCAGAAGATGACGTCAGATGAATAACCTACCTTAATGGGACTTATGTGGCGTTACCCGGATCATGCCGAATGGCCGTCCTTCACCCACACTTCGAAGTTGCTACACGCCGTTGAGGATGCTGACTTACCGCCTCGGCAAACGTGGAATGACCCTGACACCTGCTTCATCACTGCACAACGCTCATCACCAACAGCTTGAACCGCATCAGCTGGTTACAATGGTAAGGGCTGCGCACTGGGCCTTCGAGTAACAAGGCGGAACACTGACTTCGCGGCAGTATTCAGTATTCAGTTGACGCGTACTGTGCACCATATGGTCAGAGGTACGTGCGAGAACCAACTCTCGATTTCGAGACAATTCCAGACTCACTCCATGGCAACGTTGCTATGGGTCGGATGATCTGACCGACGACACACTCCGTCGCTGGTCATCACTACACCGTACCTGCCCTTGCTTCTGATCACCATCCGCTGCTCCCTCACCTTACCTTCATCCTTGCCATGTTTCTGTACGTGTATCCCTGCTCCCCATGGTCTACGACTTACTCGCCTCGTAGGCCGGATACGTGCGACGACCCCATTTGTTCATGCCTTGAGCAAAAGGACCTCCTCAACTATTCCTTGGTCTCGAAGGACACCCTGCGCGCAGTACGCGCCTACAGCAGCTGCGCCTTCCGCCTGTGCCACTCGCTCCGCAAGTTCATGAGCGAGAAGGATGTAATGACGTTCCGCGGCGTCATGCGCCGTACAGGAACGATTATATCTGGCTCCGTCGCCGTCCACTACTTCTCCCGCACCTGCGTTGGTGATTCTGACCTCGACCTGTACACAGAGGGCCGGCATGCCCGGGAACTCTTCGACTTCATCCACAGCCTCGGCTACGTCTACAAGCCCCGGGAATCGCAGGAGAACGTACTCGACGACGCCTTGGTTCGCGCGGTCAACCAATTTGCGGTGCGGGACGAAGCAATTTACAATCAAAGTGCCATTCTCGACGCTTTCTCCTTCATTCGCGGCGCCGCCATTATACAAGTCATGGTCGTCTTCGAGTCCGCTATCGACGCGGTACTGGACTTTCACTCCAGTACGTTCTTCTTGCGACCCTCCGCCCCGCGTACGCCTCGCTACTGATCTCGAGCCCACAGCCGTTGTGATGAACGTCATTACCTTCCGCTCGGCTTACTCGCTCTTCCCGTACAACACCTTCATCCGTAGGACCGGCGTGCATTTCATCAATGACGTGGAAGATGGACCGATCGAGAAGTATACGCGGCAAGGGTGGCGGCTGCGTCGCACGGTCACTACCGCGATGTTCGAGAGTATGGGAAGAGAGATATCTGGGGCCATACGATACGTGGGAGACTCGTCGACGTGGACAATCGACCTTGACAAGACGTGCGTGTCAGTGCCCTACGTCGTCGCTCACTCATTGACGTTGCGACAGCTGCGCCGTCCTTCCCGACCCAATCTTGCTCAATTCGTGGCAGATGCATTGGACCGGGAGGCCGGGGGTGCTGACCATGCCCGAGATCAGGCGGCTGCTGTACGTCGGACCGCGCTGTTGGTCTCAAAGCCGGGTCTTCGCTACGAGCGATCTGCTCAAGAGCTTCACAAAGCTCACCATGGACAGACGCTCAGAAGGGTACGTGCATCCTCCTTGACCCAGGGCGCTGCTCATTCATACGCAGGCACACTGACGACGAAGTACTCTCCTTCGTTATAGAAAGCGCGAAAGACTCTTTGTTCCAGAACGAGCCACCGTCCGCCACGGATACCACCTTCTTCAACGACTGGGTCCGCACGAGATCAAGCCGTCCCCCCATGGTCAACAACATCAACGACCAGTTTATTCCAGTTCCCGACCAAGTCGTAAGTCCCCATATACTTATGAGACCCCGGCTCACGCGTCGTGGTAGGTATCTGCCGCGAACACAATCCCGGGCCGCCACAACTTCGTCACAACGTTCACCGCTGAAGACGAGGAGCAACGTGCCTCTCTGTCAGATGCGGATCGGGACGGCGTCTTTCAAGACGTGCTACAGATCCGCGTAGAGGCCGATTCATCTCAGGTATATGCCCGACACGGCAAGAAAGTTGACTATCTGACTTGTTCGAAGACGCTTAGTGGACCGCTTGACAACACTGCCAGTCCCCCGCGAAAGCGGGCGCGCCTGGATTCTTCGCTATCGAGCAACTGAATACCATTGTTATAACTTACGAGGATGCGTCGTGTACTCTGTATTCACTCACAAACTTGAACATTTCTGCTAGCGCCGCGTGAATTTCGACGTAATTCTTTGAATACCTACTATTTGGGGAAAGTCGGTATCTGCCGGGTCTAGACCCACATTTCAAGTCCCGATTCGTGACTCACAGCAGACAGCACCCAGAGCAGGTCTCGTACATGCCGAAAGGCCACTTAACTAGTAGCGAACTTGGGGTGAAGGGGGACTGGTGAGTTGACGAACGCGCGTCAAGCGCTACACTGGAAGGCGATATCTCTTTGCATTTCCCGCCTTCGCGTCGTGCTGACTCGTGTTCAGTTGCCTTTTCTTGGACACCCGAGGCGCCGGAGGCATCCACGCACGCTCTCGGGCGGAGGACTCAATAGGGTGGTCCACCCTCGGTCTTGGTGGGCTCGCCCCCTACGCATCCAAAATTCCGCTGACCGCCTTCCAAAGTAAATCATCGACATTTTCCGGACCATGAGGCGGACGCGCCAGCTCCCCCTGCCGGTCTAGGTGAAGAGGGAGGGGTATGGCTGGAGGAGGGGGGCATTGCTGCGCGCCAGTGAGTCATGCTCGGTATACACTGACCTCGCTGACCCCCTTCTCCATGATTTCTCTCAGGTCCCCCGACCGCCGGAGGCATACGTGCGCTCTCCCTGCCAGATTATGCGATTGGGGAGGGGCCCTCCTCACTTCTTCGAGTGAAAGGGATGCGCTGGGAAATGCTCAGTGAGCTATGCGCTTTTCTGATTTTCTCTCTCTACAAAACTCCCTCACTGAACCCATTTTCAGACCAGGCTGAGCTGCCCAAGGCACACGCGCGCTGCCTCGGCCGAGATATTCGATGGGGAAAGGGTCTCGCCCCCCATCACCCCAGGTGAGAGCGATATGCCAAGGCACTCCGACGCGAGAAGGGGGCGAAATTATTGGTGAGCTGATCCATTTACCGCTCGCGCTCCCCCGCGATGAAGACTACGGCGAGGGTGGTGGTACCTCCCCCCCTACTCTTTTGACCTCATCGTGCTGACCCCGCTTTTAAAGGATTTTGAGACGACTTTTCGCCGACCCCGAGCCGCCGGAGGCATGCACGGGGTCCCTCGGTGAAGGATCCGACGATTGCAGGGTGCCCTCCCTTCGCTTCCTCTGTCACAAACGGAGGAATCCCACTTTACGCGACCGTTTTAAGCGAGATCGGGCGCGCGCACACTCAATGACAGCTGCGAAGAGGGTGGGGTCCTCTCCGACTTGAGTAAAGACAGGGGCACGTTGATCCCTTGTAAGATGTCCTTTTGCTGAGCCTCAGCCGCCGAGGCGTGCCGGGGCATCCCTCGAAGTGGGATGCGACGAGGGTGGGGGACCCCTCCAGCCGCCATCTCTTATCATGACGTCCCCCTTCGCATTTTTTCTGAGCGACTTTAGGCGAGTTCGATGGACCGGAGGCGAGCGCGGGCCCCCTCGTTAAGGAGTGCGACACGGGTGGGTCTCCCTCCCTCCCCCTTCTCATGTCTTAAGCGTACTAATTTCCCATCGAGGGGCCAGCTGCCGAGGCGTGCGCGTGCCTCTCGGGCGAATGACGCGAAGGGGGAGGGTCCTCTCCCACCCCTTTGAGGAGAAGGGATGGCTGCGGGCGCGCTTGAATGGTGGAGGGGGTAGAGTTGTCGGTGAGTTATGCCCCTTCCTGGTTTTTGGTCAAGCTTACTGGGCCCCATCTTCGCTAGATAGAGCCCCCGGCACGCTCACACTGATCCGAGCGAGCTACGCGAAGGGGGAGGGGGTCCCACTACCCTTGGGAGCGTGAAGAAGTGGGTGAGGCCCTCCCTCCACTCCCCCCTTGTCATGAGCTTACTGATCCCCCCCTTTTGGACGATATTTGGACGACTTTGCGTTAACTCCGAGCCGCCGGAGGCACGCGCGGGATCCCTCGTTGAAGGATGCGACGAGGGTGGGTCACCCTCTCACCCCCTTACTTGTCATGAGGATACTAACCGTCTTAAACAAGATCTTTGTGGCGAGGGAGAGCAGCCGAAGGCGCGCATAGGGTTGCGCGATGAGATAATATGCGACGAGGGTGAGCTACCCTCCCCGCTCCCTTTTACTTGGAAGAAGCTGACTTGCCCCCCTTTCGCAGGATTTCGAACGACTTTTCGGCGAGGCCGAACAGCCGGAGGCGAGAGCAAGGTTCCTAGGTGAGATTATCGACGGGGTGGGGGTTCCCTCCCCCCCTCCATTGCAAAGGGGACGTTTCGATGGGATAGAGCCGCCGAAGGCGCGCGCGGGCAGCTGTGTGCGCAATGCGCCGCGGGTGGGGGTGGGGTACCCTCCTTCCCCCTTCCTTCTTGAACGCGTACTGACTCTGTTCCCGCAGGCATTCTGGTACCCCCAAACCGCTGGGCGCATTCGCGCGCTCTCTAGGTGAGCTCTACGTGGAGGGTAGGATACCCTCCCTACCCCACTCTTACTATCGACGACTGACCTCTGTCTACAGTGCGCTCGTGACCGCTGGGCGGCGGCGGTCAATTCGTGCTTTCGGTGTGAAGAAGGCGATGGGGGAGGGGACTTCCTCCCCCCTCCCTTCTCCCCCGCGAAGGTGTGTGCCATACCATGTCAGCGGTGAGCTGTCTTTTGCCACTTTCATTCCCTCCGTTTCCGAGTCCCCCCTTCCTCCCTCCTTCCCCTTCCCCTCCTCCTCCCTCTTGCTCTCATCGACACCCCCCCCCCTTCGACATCCCATCATTACCCCTTCCCTTCACGACACGCGCCACCTTCAACGCGATCCCGCAGTCCGGGAAACCGTGAGGTGGTGCGCGACGGCGAGGGAGGGGCACTGAGATTTGGGTACGTGCGCCTGGGCGTGCTTTCTAACTCACTCACTGACGTGTTTGCAGTTATGGGCGCGATGGAAGCAACTACGTTGACGCGCTATCCGCCTTCGTCCTTTGCGCGGGGGGAGGAGGGGGGGAGCGAAAGGATGGGTGCGCGATGCGTTCGCGGCTTCTCGTGATAGAGGGGAAGGGATTGCAGGAGGGTATTCGTGATGAGAAGAAGCCGAGGTGAGTGCTACGCGTCCAGGTGCGCTCGACGACGCGACGCCTTTGCAAGCGTCGGGTGGGGCATAACCCACGGGTTCAAAGGTTTCTGACTACGTCTTCTAGGTGAAGCGATGCACGACGCTTAGAACAAGCGGACGGGCTTGCCCGTGGTCGTCTTGATGTGCAGCGACCTGACGTTCTGCCGGTTCTTCTTGAGCAGGGAGACCAGGAAGTCGATGCTCAGGGAAGGTTAGTGGCAAGCGCGCGAATTTGGTAGAGCGCGACTTGAACAGAGCTGGATGGGCGAGCGGGGATGAGATGCGATGGGCTATGATCGCCAGCCTGCGCTTTAGCGACGCTGGGGGGAGGTGGGGGGAGGTGGGGGAGGGGGGTGTTGCTCCTACTCACGCTTTGTAGGTTTCTGAGCGAAGGGGGTGGCAAGGAGCTTCGAGCGAAGTGCAGCTGGTAGTAAACGTCGACTCAGCAAGGTAGGATACGCTACACGTCCCGAGTCCGCTGCTAACTCTGCTTTCCAGGTCTCTCCCCCCTCCCCTCCGATTTCGAACTCGGAGGTCCCCACGCGCACGAGGCGCTCGGCACTGACGACACGCGCGTGTTCGACTTTTCCGACGACGAGCGCGAGATGTGTAGGGCGACGAGAAAGGTGGGGGACGGGGTGGGAGGAGTGGAAGGGGGTCGAAGGGGCTTTCGCAACGACGGGCGGAGGTGAGGAAGGGGCATTTCGTGCCAACTCCCCCTTCTCAGGCTTTTCTCGACGAAGGGGTGGCTGCGAGATGGGAGGGAGGGTTGCGAAGTGGTGAGGAAGTGCGGCTGGTAGCAAGCGGCACGTCGGTGAGGTCAGAAATCCCGCGCTTTCGACGTTGAAGAGGGGCGAGCCTCCTCGGTGTGAGGCGCGACGCGGCGGAGGCAGCACTTGCTGTCTTTTTGTTCGCTCTCGCTCAACTCACGCACCAAGGACAGAAAATTGGGTACGTCTAGCATCGAGTACTGTATCTATCTAGACGGTATGGAAAAGAGCAGCTGGTAGTAACGAGCCGTCAATGAATACACCACCTGCGCGCAGACACTGTTTAAATATGTACAGTACACGAAATGTCACGGCCGCGCCGCGGTGCGCTTGATAGATAGCGAGAGGAAGGGGGGGGGGTTTTGGGGGGGGGGTCCGGCGCGGCGAGTGTGCGCGCGGTCGACCGGCGAGGCAGGCGAGCGCCGTGGGGCCACGAGAAAACACCGTGCCGGTAGGGGAAATGTTCGAGATAATCGAGTTCAATGTTGTCGTTGTATCCGCGCCCGAGGCTCGCCGTCCGGCTGATCGTCGCGTCGAGCACCTTGAGCGTGCGCGGGCGACCGCCCGACAGCGTGAGGCCGGGCGGGAGGGCGTTGCGGTCGAACGGCAGCTTCCCCGACGTGGAGACAGACACGCGTGTTCAATGTCTGCAAGAGCGCGGTGAGCTGCGGGAGGACCGGTGCTGATTAGCGGGACCTCCATGCACACGATGCCAAGCTCGGGAAGCACGCGTAGGGTGACTGTGGAAGCGCGTCTTGATGAGGCGGTAGAGGTGGTCAAAGCCGTAGATGACGCAGACGGTAGGGGAGGAAGGTCGGGATGTACATGTACGTCGCGGGGATGAGGACGATGAAGGCGGCGATGTGGGATCAGAGAAAAATGGCGTACCAGGTCTTGCGCCAGTAGTCGGTCACCTTCTCGCAGCCAATCCCGAGGAGGAGACCGATCGAGAAGACGTGTTCGTGCTCGCCGCCGCCACCGTGACTGCCATATATGGCTAAATTAAGTCCTCTATGCCCTGCTTCGAATCCTCAGGCTGGCCCGACTGACTGCAGCCCGCTCCCATCCAACCTCCAGATGGATCCTGATAACCCGCCCCGGCCCTTCTATCCCACGAGCGCAGTCGCTGCCAGCGCTTCCCGTTGCCCCTCCGCCAGATCCACCGTCCGAACATATTGCGCGCGCAGGCTGTTCCTCGTCGTCCGCCCGCGTGTAACGCCGCCGCCAGCGCCCGCGCCGCTCATCGCGACCCTCTCCAGCGCGTCGTCCGTGGCAGCCATATGGCGCACATATGGCAGGTAATCAAGGAACAGTGCCTCTCCCCCGCCGGCGCTAGCGAGCACGGGGATGCCACGCAACCGAGAGACGCGCTCCGCGTTCTCCACGCGAGCGCGGAACAGCGCACGCGCACCGTAACATGCGGGCGGACGTGGCGGCGATGACGGCGGCAGGTACGGGGGCACATCCACGCCTGGCCCACGTGCGGCGCGTGCAGACAAACGTGCTGCTGTGGCGGCGAGCTCGCCCACGCGGTCGCGGAAGGCGACGTCCACGTCGGGGTACGACGGCAGGTCGAAGAGGACCTGGTGTCCCAGCTCATCGTCGTCGGCAGGGGCGCTACGAGCCCAAGGATCGATCTGAAGGGAAGAAGTGAGAAAGCCTCGAACATCGTAGTGAGGGTCGAACATACCTGTCCCAAACTGTGAATACATGCATGCGCGTCCATGAATGACAGCAATTCAGAGTGAACCGCCTGCCGCCGCCTATGCACCGAGCGAGCCGCCGCCGCAACGACCGGGTCTCCCCCACCAGAGTCCTCCGAATCCTCCCAATTCAACACATCCAATTCCTCCTCTTCCTCTTCCCCCCTCCCACCCGCACGCGTCGTGCAATGCAGCTGCAGCGCGTTAATCGCATGCCGCAGATCACACCCAGAAGCCGCTCGCGTGTCCTCGGCGTCGAACCGGGAGTCGCAGAAGCGCGCGACGTCCTCACGCGGCACCAGCCGCGCGTGTTTGTAGCACAGAGATTGTAAGAG
>JAMQCK010000204.1:0-38860 GCA_024196135.1 Pleurotus ostreatus/Saccharomyces cerevisiae fusant | reverse complement strand
GGTGTCGATGTCGCGACAGCAGACCAGTACCGCGTCGCAGCAATCCGAATGGCGAACCTCGCGCGCGTCGTACGCGCGTTATAGCGCGGTGTGCGGCTTGCGGGATGGGTCTATGATTGATGGCGGCCACTGTCAGTAAGAGGGAGGAGTACGGGGCACAATATTGTGTGCGACGCGAGACCTGCTGGAGGTTGTGGCCGTCGGGGATGATGGTACAAGAGAAGACGGACTTAGGAATTTCACGGAGCCACGTCACGCCGCGACGCGCTGTCACACGCGTGACAGATCACGGTTGAACTCACTTTTGGATGTCCTTGCGCTTTATGCTCCGTTGTCAAGGTGGATTTAGAAATATTCTTCACATATTTCAAGTCTCACTCCAACCAAGCCTCTCATCTCCTCTCGGAGATCTGCATTAACCGATGTTTTGCGGATTTTTAGATCTATCCTGCTTTGGGCACCTTGTAAGACGGTCACAACACTCATGAATGCGCCCAAGGAGCATCTGTAGCATGAAAACTACCATTGAGAACTGATTAGCAGACAAACTATACACTCAGAACCTCTCGAAGGATCCTACGATATCATATACTCGGACACAGCACCCCATAGCGAGCGGGACGAGAAGCAGATGACTGTGGCACGTCGGAGTGATGATATATACCCCAAACTGCCCAGTAGCAAGCAATACAGCTTTCAAAAGGCGCGATTCAAGGACGAAATTCCTCAAATCAAAATCACCTAGCTGTAACCGTACCGCCACCCAAAAACCACCCGAAAAACTTGGCATTCGGTGCATCAACCAGATCTCCTGGTAGTCGTAGGGTGATTGTAACCCGGTCTCGGGTGCACAGTGATCGCTTGCCAGCGCCGAGGTAGGGGCACGGTGATGGTGGCCGAGCGTGTCACTCCGGGAGCCTGAGGTGCCTTGTCAACGTCCAATTTTGACCCTCGGTCGTTTTCTGGTGGTTCCTCGGATGACGGCCGCGAAGCCCATCCCAAATTCCCTCCCGTTCCCTCTCGCGTAACGCTTGCTGGCGCGCGCGAGACGGCAGTAGGACGAAGTTCACACTGACATGGGAAGCTGCATAGGTGAATTGGTAGAGTTCGGCTGCCTTGTCTGCGGCCTGCGATTGAACTGACCACATGCGTATGCTTTGTGAGCGATCGTCGACGGTAGCAACCGTGATCAGGAATAACGGCGTGACAGCACATGATTGGACTGAAGTCCAACCGTGGGAAAGCGTACGGGCGGCTCGGCCCACGACCTGGACTGCACTGCGCAGTCTGGCTTGGAACCCAACAACGTACATGGTTTATTCGATGCTATCGCTCGTCAAAGCCTCTCTCAGAGCATTCTGAAAGTCTGAACGTCGAGGAGGACCGTCTGTTGGCCATTGTACGCATGCGGGATGGGCCGATCTCTGATTGGATAGCATGTCGTCGTGGAGACGTGTGGTTGGTACCCGACTTCTGGGTGATCAAGGAGGCAATAATATAAAAGCCTCACGAATCGGGGTGACCATCCTACTCCCCCTTCCCTCCCTTCGTTTCAACGTCGTTTCGTTCTTCTAATTCGTCTTTCTTCTCCGTTCTTTTTTGCAGCTGTGCTGCCTGGCTCATCAACTCTTTGTACGTTGGGTCCCCTCGTCATGTCATGCATCGTACTGACGGTAGCCTGTCTACGCAGCTCTCTTCGCCAGTCCCGAGCTCCGCGCCGTTCACGCTCTTTCATTGACTTCCGAGAAGTCCCGCTCATTTCGCGTATTTTACATCATGAAGCTTTCGATTATTCTCCTTGCCCTCCTTCCTGCCCTCAGCCAGGTCGCCGCGTCGGACCTGGGCGTCGATAGCGGTCGCGCCGTCCGCCCCCGTCAGTTCGGCGGCGGGCAGTTTGGCGGTGGCGGCTTTGGGGGTGGGTTCGGTGGTGGGAACAATGGTGCCAACAACGGCGGCAACAATGGTGGTAACAACGGTGGTAACAACGGCAATAACGATAAGAGCACTGTGAGTGGATTCTTCTTTCTATCGAAAGTTTGACGATCGCTCATGCGTCCTCTCAGGGTAACAACAACAACAACAACAACAACAATGGCGGTAACAACAACCAGGGCAGTGCCGATGATTCTTTGACGTTGGACCCCTCGGTCGTCTCGGATGGCTTTGGTGCGTAGTCGTCGACATCGACTCCGACTCATACTGACATACCTCCAGCCCAGGATGGTAACAACCCCCCAGAGGACGGGCAGGCCGCGTCGCTCACGTCGAAGAACAACTTCATCAACTTCTGCGTCGGCCAGACCCTCACCAACGGCCAGCAGATCGAGTCGGGCTCATGTAACACGGCACCCATCGGCCAGATCCCCTCGACCGACAACATGCCCTCCTCCAAGTTCGTCTTCCCGAAGAACGGCGACACCATCGAGGCGAACCAGGCCTTCACGATGCAGATGGCGATCAAGAACATGAAGACGGGCACGTTCGTCAACCCGAACACGAACTACTTCGCGGCGCCCCAGCAGCTCATTGGCGGCCAGATCGACGGTCACTCGCACGTCGTCATCGAGAAGTTGGACAGCTTGGACCAGACCCAGCCCACCGACCCGAAGAAGTTCGCGTTCTTCAAGGTATGTGTAGCCGCTTTCTCTCGTAAACCGATTCGCTCACTCGACGTAGGGTTTGAACGAGGCAGCGAAGAACGGTGTTCTTACCGCCGACGTGACGGATGGGTTGCCGGAGGGTGTCTACCGTATGGGCTCCATCAACGCCGCCGCCAACCATCAGCCTGTCATTGTGCCCGTCGCCCAGCATGGTATGCTGGACGACATGGTGTACTTCACCGTCAAGAAGGGTGCCGGGAACGGTGCCAACAATGGCGGAAACACTGGCAACCAGAACAACGGCGGCAACAATGGCGGTAACAACGGGGGTAACAACGGCGCCAACAAGGGTGGGAACAACGGCGCCAACAATGGCGGCTTTGGTGGATTCGGCGGCGGAGGCTTCAACAACGGTTTCGGCGGCGGCTTCGGTGGCTTCGTCAAGACCGATGTGCGTGCTTCGCCCCTTCCTTGCGACAAGTATACTGACCTCGTTACCAGAAGTTCTCAAGAGAGGACTAAGCACCTTACCGCGTCGCCCTGATCCCTGATCCTGCCATGACCATGCCCGTTCCCCGCCTGTATTCCGCTTCTTTTGCATACCCCCCTGCTCGCCATGGACGTTATTGTTGACCATTGACTATCGGACACTTGCTTTCGTATTCCTTGTTGTACGCCGGCGACAGCTTCATGTGTATTTTTTACTCGATTTTTCTTACAATGGCGCGGATCGGTGAATAGATAATGAGTCAGCCAGCCCTAGGCGGGTTGAATTTCGAACTAGCGCTTTGTGTGATCAGTGAAAGGCTCGTCGGCTCGACTGGCGAGGGGAATGCCACCTCTATTCTCTGTGTATTGGGCCCGGGGGTACCCTGTGATTCGGACCGGATGTCCGTGCAGTCGACGCGTTTGCCTCGAAGTTGCTTGTTCACAACGTTGACGACTCTGCTTCATCATGCCCCCAAAACGTCCTGTATCCGTTCTCGCAGACTTCTGGATGCCAGAGGCTGGCACTTTCGTCCCGAAGAACGACCCCCTCCTCTATAAACCTCCGTTCCCCTCTCTCCCGGTTCCCCAACCACCGCCATCATCCTACGATCCCTTTCGCGGGACAGGGACGCCATTGGTGATCGACAATGGCAGTACGACATTCCGGTACGGCTTTGCCACCAGCAGGGAGCCCAGGACAAGCCTCAACGTAATGGCACGTTACAAAGAGCGCAAGACCAACAAACCTCTTCTACTCTTCGGTGATGGAATTGAGGTCGAAAGTGGGGCGAAGGCGCAGGCGAAGTATCCGTGGGAGGGCGATGTACTGCTCAATTTCGATGCTTTGGTGAGTATATGAGTCTTGCGTTCTCTGCGGCGCATGTCTGATTTCATCGGGTCGAGGCGTAGGAGAACGTCCTCGATTGCGCCTTCGTCAACTTGGGGATAGACACGCACACAGTCGAGCATCCCATCCTCATGACTGAGCGGATCGCCACCCCCATCCACTCTCGAACATGTGCGTACCACGCTGCCTATCATCCCTCTTCTGCTAAAGCGGCAACAGTAACGTCTGAGCTTTTGTTCGAGCAGTACACTGTCCCTTCTGTCGCCTATTGCCTCGACGGAGTGATGTCCTTCTATGAGCGCAACAAACCATCTACTCCTGGTCCTTTCACTTCCGACGGGCTTGTCATATCCTTCAACACCGCGTCTACCTCCGTCATACCTGTCTTGAATGGCCGCGGTATTCTCAGTCATGCCAAACGGTGCGTTCATGCAGTCGAAAGTCTGATCAGCCCATGCTCAATGACGACTTCAGTCTGCAGTGGGGGACATCCCAGGCGTCTGATTATCTCTTGAAGCTTGTCCAGTTGAAGTATCCGACCTTTCCGACGCGCGTGACGCCTGTACAGGCTTCTGTAAGCGCACCTCTACTTCTGACTCCCATGCCCTAACGCCCTAGTGTAGTGGATGCTAGAGAGCTTCTGCCTCTTCGCGACGGACTACAAGGCTCAGATGCGCGCACTGCGCGACCCGGTCAAACTGAGAGATGTGGATTGCATCATTCAGTATCCGTTCACGCAGCCTGCGTGGGAGACGAAGACGGAGGAAGAGCTGGCGAGGGCGGCGGAACGGCGGAAGGAGCAGGGAAAACGGCTGCAGGAGATTGCGGCCAAGAATCGGCAGGACAAGGTGTGCGCGGTTTAGAATGACAAATCTGCGTGAGGCATGATACTGATGGTTGTATAGGCCGCGAAGAAGGAAGAGGATCTCGAGAACTTGATTAATCTACGTGATAGTCGCGACGATATGGACGCTCACTCTTGGCATGTCAGTGCAGAATACCTCCAATTACTTACCCTCCTGACGCTTATTAGGAAGAGCTGGAAGAGTTTGGGATCAGCGACGAGTCTGAGCTCGACGAAACCATCGAAGTCTTGAAAGCAGAGATCAAGAAGGCGAAGAGGAAGGACGCGGATGGCGACGAGCTTATGGTCAGTGAAATGCAGCTTGTTGCCGACACATTCTGACTGGATGCAGGACGAACCTCAGTACCCTCTCGTCGACGTACCTGATGAAGAGGTACGTACCCTGCTGTCTCGTGTCTACCTGATCTCTCACTGGGAATGTAGTTGGACGCCGACGAGCTCAAGGAAAAGAAGAAGCAGAAGCTACTGAAGGCGGGCCAAGAGGCGCGCATACGCGCAAGAAAGGAGAAGGAAAAAGAACGCGAGATAAAGGAGCGCGAGGAGCGCGCCGAGCAGGAAGAGCGGGACACGGACCTGGATGGTTGGTCGCGTCGGCATCGTCAGGAGCATGAGGCACGTTACCCGTGAAGCTCCTTACAGACCTTACACTGACGCACTTGCAGGCGCTGATGCAAAGGATCAACCAAAGGGAGAAGCACAAGGAGGCCCTGGCGGATCGGAGGAGCGCGGCTGCCCAGGCCCGTATGAAGAGTATCGCGACGTTGGCGGCCGATGAGAGGGTACCGAAGCGAGGGAGGAAGGTCGGCGGTGGTAAGTTGGCGATTCTGCACCTTTTGCATACGAACGGCAGCTGACAAACGCCAGACGACACGTTCGGTGCCAACGACGCTGATTGGGATGAATACCGTAAGATTGTATGTGTCTGTTGGAACCGCGTCACATACCTGAGGCTTACACCTTCCAGGATGTCAGCGCCCCGGCGGAGGATCAGGAAGAGGATCTCAAGCGTCTCATGGCAATCGAGGAGAAGCTTCTGTTCCATGACCCTACGTTCACCGAGGAGCACACACATGCGGCCATACAGCAGCAGCGGTCACCGTTACTGTGCGCCTTCAAGCCAGGATACTCAGAATGGGATGTAGGCGGTGCCAACAGGATACATTTGAACACCGAACGCTATCGGGCTTGCGAAACATGGTTCTCGCCGTTTATGGCTGGGCTTGACTCCGCTGGGCTAGGGGAGGTGATTCAGAACATCCTCGCGCGATTCACGTACGAGGAGAAGGGCCGACTTGTCAAGGTGCGCTTCGCGTTGAATAACTTGGGTCTGTGCTGATCGTGAACGTGCAGAATATCTACCTGACTGGTACGCCTTCGAAGTTCCCGGGGTTAGTCGAGCGATTGCAGACAACAATGCGCCCCATTATGCCACCGGAGATGCCGATTGAGATCGTGCGCGCGAACGAGCCATCGCTAGATGCTTGGAAAGGGATGGCCTCGTTCGCGCAAACAGAAGAGTTCAAGACTGTCGGTGTGACGCGCCAAGAGTACGAGGAGCATGGAGGTGAAAGGATTCGGCGATGGTGGGGTGGAAATTGGAATGGTGCTACGCTTTAGCTGTTCTTCTGCTTGCTCTGTATGTACTGCTCTGTGCGCATATCTGACTGTTTGTGAATGTACCCACGTTACTCGAAAGCGTTTTCCTCGAGTCCGCTCAGCGACATCGCGAGCCGTTCACCGGCATTTGCCGATACACATGGCTTACCATTACGTAACTCGCGGCGGCACATTCACACCTCGCCATCGCCCGTCTCACTGCCGCCCCCTGCGCAGCCCCCACGACGACGAGCTGCACGGCGACCTCGTCCCCAACGTAACGTCCTCTTATAACCGTCATGCCTCCTCCTCATTACGACTTCCTCATAAAGGTATGCATCCCAGCTCGACCGTAACTAGGAGTCTAACCTGCTGGCACCAATAGCTTCTGCTCATCGGCGACTCGGGTAGCGCACTCTCCTTTTGCGAACGGCGCGTCCTTGGTATTGACGAGGTGTAGGTGTGGGCAAGTCCTGCCTCCTTCTCCGATTCTGCGACGACGCATGGACGCCCTCATTCATCACGACTATCGGCATCGACTTCAAGATTAGGACCATCGAGCTGGATGGCAAGCGGATTAAGCTACAGATTGTGCGTCTGCTCCTGTGGTGTAATTGTGACCTACGCTGACTCCGCCCAGTGGGATACGGCAGGACAAGAACGTTTTAGGACGATCACGACAGCGTACTACCGCGGAGCTATGGGCATCCTTCTTGTCTACGATGTCACCGACGAGCGCTCTTTCAACAGTGCGTGCCCTGCTACTCTCTTACACCGCTGCTAACGCACGCTTGTAGACATCCGGACGTGGCATGCAAACATTGAGCAGCACGCGTCGGAGGGCGTGAACAAGATCCTCATTGGCAACAAGTCGGACTGGACGGACAAGAAGGCAGTGACCGAGGAACAGGGCCGCGAGCTCGCCAACGAACTCGGCATCAAGTTCATGGAGACGTCTGCGAAGGTCAACGAGGGCGTGGAGGAAGCCTTCTTTACCCTTGCTCGGTGCGCCACATGGTTCGAATCACATAACACATTCCTTACATCCTGCGCAGAGACATCAAGACTAGACTCATCGACTCACAAGCCGACGCTGCTACTGCTTCCACTACCCAGAACCCCGATGCCGTCCGTATCGGCCAGGGAGCGAACGCAACCGCAGGCAACGGTTGCTGCTCGTAATTGGCATACATCCCTTCGTTCGTCCACCCCAGCATCCTCGTTGGGCCCTCTTCCGAGCCCGAGGATATCGTCAAGCTGTTCGTCGTGTCATCTGCATCTGTTCTCTGTTCATCTACATAGGTCCTATATTGTAATGCATCTGCACGACCGGCGTATACACTTTACCAGCGCGACACACAAGGATGTAAGGCTGGGCGTAGACACCTCGATTGCGTATAGATGACGAGTCTACGACGACGACGATGATGATTACCCAGAACTTTCGAATGCAACTTCCTTCAGAAATGTACGTGACTGCCGCCTCTTGCGCCGGGGTATCGACGCCCATCGTCCTTTTGCGGGGGTTTGGCGGCCAGGTGCGGATTGCTTGTTCGCCGATTTCTGAAGCAATACCTATGGGTGAGGCCTCTACTTCGCGGCATCTCACTATTCATGTAGACTTGGCGAACAAGTACTGGGGAGGAAGGGCCAGCGCGAACCATTTTGTGGCGTAGAGGGGGCTGGGGCCCCACGTCTTGCGCGCCTGTTGTTGATCGCGCCTCGAGGTTCCATTAAGCGCCCACCTGTAAGCTCGAAGAATTGCGCTGCGTAACTTGTCCAGAACGTCCACGTCCTCCCAGTACATCTGAGAGAAACTGCCTTGCTCCACAAGCCTCGTCCGCACCCTGAACCTTCATCACGGGTGCATTTTGTTCGCAGCCTGTTCTCAGCATTCGGACCCCCATGGCCTACGTCGCGGCGCTCCTAAAGGGCGATTACGAGAGAGCAGTCGGGCTGATAGATTGTGCTCTACTGACATGCAGTGCCGAGCAGGTGGCCTCAGAACTGTTAGGAGCCACCTCGCAGATGAGCGCTGTGGCTCTTGTCCTAGGAAGTACGCATTCTCTATTACGCGCTCTGAATCTCACTAATTTTGACTCACAGGAACACCGTCTCTACGTCAGTTTCTTAAAGCCCAATTCCCTGAAACCGTGGCGCAGTACATCCAGTCCATTCACGCAGACTTTGTCCCGAAGTTGGCCCAATATATACACTTCGAACTGTCCGACCTGCTGGACGACCATTCTCTGACGGACGCAGATGATCTACGACTTGCGTCGGGCGCGCGACATGCCTGCACGATACTGGCGCATGGCAAGTTCCCTGAGGTCGATCCAGAGGATAATGTCGACGAGGAGGAGGAGGAGAACGACACGTTCTTCAAGGTCAAAGCCAAGGGAAAACGCCAAAAGAAACGTACCAAGTCGCAGATCAGCGTCCCAATCGACCCGAAACCCTTTCAGGATGCTGGCTACTCCCCTCCTCGAACGCGGGCGCAAGCAGAGGGACTAGCGGAGTCTATGCTTCGCGAGATCAAGTACTTGTTCTCGGTATGTCATCTTAGCGTGTTGGCATCGCTGAAACCTGACTTTTGTTTGACAGGATTATCTCGAGATTCTGCAACTTCCCGGGACGACGGACGCGATAGAGCGCGCTCTAGCAGGATCGTCCTCAACGGCACAGGTATCAGAGGCGACAGACGATACGGACAATCGGGCTTCGTCGACGACGGACGCGGCTGCCGGCGAAGGAGTGCAATCGGTGTCTGCAAACCCGTCGAGTGAACGAGATCTTAGAGCGTGAGTTCGTCCTGCTCTGTCGCAAACTCTCCCTCACGTCGGCCCTCAGGATGATAGAATTCGACGTCCCAGAAGAATTGGGAGATTGGAACATCTTCCTCTCTACGCGTGCATACCAAGACCTGCGCAAAGCTCGTCGCGAGGACCAAAATCGCTACAAGATCATACTGAAGAAGATCAGGTCAGTGCTTTTGATTTTCGTGCTGATAAGCGCAAACCATGACCCTTGGCGCATGCAGACACCTTTCAAAAGGCCATTTCTCGGACGACAACCAGAAGCGGTTGTCCAAGACGTCCTCCAAGGTTCCCATATACGAGGCGAAGATGACAGGGGATACGCGGCTTGTGGTAAGTCGCTGGGTGTATGTTCGAATGTCAGCGATCCACCTAAGCGCATGTTTTGCAGTATCAAGTTGATTGTGTCGCCGATTGGCAGGTATGCGCTCGCAGCCTTCATCTTCGGCGCCACTAATATTCTCTCGTAGAATCCGGGCATGGAGCGACAGGGTGCGTCGAGCACCGAGCTAGCATTTCCATACATTGATGACACCTCCCTGTAGTGATCAGCCTCTACGGCGTGTTCACGCACGCGCAGATGGACGATCGATTGCGCCGCATCTTCGACGCTATCGGCAAGGAGGTCGGTAGGAAGGGGAAGGAGTACCAACAGCGCTGTATCTACAGGCAGCGGCCCGCAGTCAGCGGTGACAATGTGTTCGAGCCAGCTACGTTTCCTTTGGCCGAGGAGACGCCGGTGCGCGACTCTGACGAGGAGGAAAAACAGCTGCCGCCCGAGGATATGGAGCGCGTCAGTCGTCTTCGCCTGAGTCGCGACCAATCGTTTCTGACATTTCGCATCAGGTACACGAGCTACTGACGCTGGACAAGTACTTTCTGTTCTCTCAGGCAAGTTGGCGCCCTGATAGTATGTTAAATACGTTACTGATAGCGCCGATTCGCAGAACGTCCTGAAATGTTAGTCGATGCGTGTGCATGCTCGGCCCTCAATTAACGAGTCTGGCAGGTCTCATGGCAGATGTCGACGTCGCGCATGTATTCCGCCTTTCGTAAGCCACTTTAACTCGGTATGCACTCGTTCTGACTCGATTATCGCAGCGGCAAGGAGCTTGAGATCGTCAGCCACGTTGGTTCATGCTATGTTCTCGGACGTAGCGGTACCGGGTATGTGGTTGGCCAATATCTGGACCGGCCATACTCACCCTTTCAAACATAGAAAGACGACCACGATGCTATTCAAGATTCTTGGCTTGGAAAGATCTCATCGGCTCAACACGCATATCATCCCTGAACGGCCGCGACAACTATTCGTCTCGCAGTCGCATGTCCTGGTAGAGAAGGTTGAGGAGGCGTATAACAAGCTGGCGAAGACCCTGGACGTCGAGACGTACTCGAAGGACGAAGTAAAAGCGCTGGCGATGAAGAAGAATGAGACCGCGAAGGATCATCTAATCAGGAGTGATGACAAGAAGGACCAGGGCAAATCCTTGCCTCAGCGCTTTAGCGACCTCAAGGACGAGCATTTTCCTCTGTTCGTCACCTACGACAGGGTGTGTCATATCATTGGCGATGCAATCGGTGTCTGACAGCATCATTAGTTGTGCCAGCTCTTCGAAGGGGACGCCGCCAAAGTTGCCACCGACACCAGCACCGCCGACGAGTCAAACATGACTTCGCGCGTCATGCGGCGCTCTGGGCGTCTGGTGACATACGAGCTATTCCTGACGGCGTACTGGCCGCATTTCTCTCAAAAGTTGACAAAGGGCCTTGGTCAGTGCCGCGGCTCGATTGTCGCCGCACCTTAGCTGAACAGAGCGCAGATCCTTCGCTCGTCTTCAGCGAGATTATGGGTACGTGCGGTCAATAATACCTGCTTTCTCCATTCCGAGCTTTTACAAATAGGTGTCATCAAGGGCTCCGAAGAAGCGAGCCTTTTGCCTGGCCGATGTTTGGATCGCCAGACGTACGAGGGCCTTAGTGTCCGAAGACAGTCCACTTTCGCCAACCGTCGAGGCCTCATCTACGACATCTTCTTACAGTACACCAAGGAGAAGGCTTTGCGCAATGATTACGATGCGGCTGATAGGTTAGAGCGCAGCTGCCAGCGACATACACCGGCTAAGTATTGACGCCTGCTAGAACCTACAATATCCTGCACATATTTCAGGAGTACGGTATCCAAGGCAAGAAGATCGACTATCTGTACGTTCCCTCAACCTCGTCTTACGCGCCATCTATCTGATATGTGCGCTTAAGCTACGTGGACGAGGTTCAGGACAATCTACTCATCGACGCCTTGGGTGTGTCATCGTGTGTGAGCAGTTGCAAAAAAGCTGATCGACGATTTTGATAGTTCTTCGCTATATCACCGGAAACTCGAACGGCTTGTTTTGGGCAGGCGACACGGCTCAGACGATCTCAGTTGGAAGTGCTTTCCGGTTCAACGACCTGAAGGCCTATCTGCACAGGCTTGAGGAGAAGCAGATCCGCACCACGCAGGGCAATGAGCCGCGGAGCTTCCAGCTTACGACGAACTACAGGTCCCATGGCGGCATCGTGGATTGCGCTCATTCCATCATCAGCCTCATCATGGAATATTGGCCTGACAGCATCGATACGCTTGCGCGCGAGAGAGGACAAGTCGGCGGCCCGAAGCCAGTATTCCTCACGGGTTGGAGTAACGACAACGTGCGCTATGAGCAGTTCTTGTTCACTTCGTCGTGCGTCGTCCGAATGCAGTCTTTAAGAGCTTCCTAACGATATGGCGGTGTACAGGACGGGCAATGCCATTGAGTTCGGGGCAAAGCAATGTGCGCCACGACTTCGCCGCGCTCGGATCTATACTGATGTTTCCGCAGGCATTCTCGTGCGTCATGAAGAAGCGCGACAGCGACTTCGGAAGGAAGTGGGCGACATTGGCTTGATCATGTCAGTGCGACTCCATGACTATTCTGGGAGTTGAAGGACTTACTATGGAGCGCAGGACCCTCTACGAGAGCAAGGGCTTGGAGTTCGACGACGTGCGTCGCCTTTTTCTACAATGGCATGACGTGCTCAGTCACCATATGACAGGTGTTATTGTTCAACTTCTTCCATGACTCTTCCGTGGAAACATCGCAATGGCGGGTCGTGCTCAATGCTATGGATCCGGAGCATCGACAAGAGGTTCCAGCACCGCGCTTCGACGATAATCTCCACGCTGGCGTATGTAGTGAGGTGAGTACGCGCAGCCGCGTCCACATTGTACGATCGCTCACGAAGACCTGCAGCTCAAGTTTCTGTACGTCGCGATCACCAGAGGCAGGAAGAACGTATGGATCGTCGACACTTCGGATCGAGGCGAGCCGATGCGGGTGCGTCGACAGTCATGTAAACGCGATATAACGCGCGCTGATGCACGTTGGCGTAGATGCTGCTTACTGCGCGCGAACAAGTCGAGAATTGCAGTCCCGAGAACGCTCCCAGGCTCGCAGTATCTTCATCACCTGATGAATGGAAGGAGACCGCTGTCGAGCTTTTCAAGCTGGAGGTGACCGACTAAACCCACGCTGTCGAACAGAACTGACCTGTGACCCAGCGATATATGCAAGCTAAGATGTGCTACGAACGAGCAGGGAGTCTTGTCGAGGCTGCGATCTCGCATGCGCACTACCTGCGACAACAAGCCGCGCTGAAGCCATCCGTGGGCCACAAGAACGCGTTAGCAGAACGCCAGGAAGCATTCGCGGAGGCGGCAAATGCCTTCGCGGAGTGCGCCCTCACAGCGGAGACCGCCGGGCAGAAAGAGCGACAGGATGCCTACTATCGTGCTGCTGCAAATGCGTACTTGGAGGCGAACGACGAGGCGAGCGCTGCGAGGGCGTTCATCAAGGCCGGGGACTTCGCAGAGGGTGCTCAACTATACCGCAAGCTCGGGAACTTCGACGAGACTATGAGAGTCGTCCGGACGTACCGATCACAGATTGATGAGATCTTGGCGGAGAAGTTGACCAACGTGTCTCGTCTCTACTATTTTCAAGCCAAGGACTTCAAGTAAGTATACACGTCCTCCTGCCGTTGACATGACCTGACTGGCCTCCCAGGAAAGCTACTACGCTATTCGAGTCTGTGGAAGATGCGCTGGAGTTCCTCGAGGATACTCCCTTCGACGTTGAGAAGGCGTCACTGCTGGAGTCGGCCGGCAGACTTCAGGAAGCAGCAGAGCTCTACCTCGACGACAAGCCCCTTCATGCTGTCCAGCTCTTCCTCGAGGACACTAGCAACAGTCATTCCGTTGAACGAGGCTGGCAATGCGTGCAAGATGGCCTGTGGAGGGAATTGGCATATGGCGCGAATGTGGACGACGCGAAAGCAAAACCGCTGGTGTCAGCCTACCTCGAATTGTCCGCAAATTTGATCAGCGAGCGGCCCAACTCTGCACGCGCACAAGAGGTAAGCGAATGCGTTCCTAGATCTTAATGCATTGCCTCACTACATGACCAGTTCCGCATGTTTCATGCCCTGTGCGAGAGGAAGACCCTGACACTGCAAGCTCTCGCACGGTTCTTCTTGATCGACAACAATCCAGCGGCCGCCTTCAGAAGCTTGCAAGGAGTTTTCCATCCTCAATTTCCCAACATTCGAGAAATGCGGGAGGACGAGCTTATCGAAGTCCTGCTGCTCTATCGAAACTACGTCCGCCTACTTCACGATCTCGCCTTCGACCCCGCTCCATGCCAGAAATCCAGCGTCCGTCGTATCTTTGGCCTCTACCGCGCGGAGAACGGCAGGGCATGCTTCATCCCAGCTGGCACCTTCCTTCACGAGAAGATTCTCAACTTCGCACCAGCCGGTACACAGTTCACTGATGATGGTGTCATCGTGCCAACACAACCCCTTACACGGATGCTGTCTATTCTGCTGCAGAACAGGTTACACACGTCGTTGTTGGACGAGAACCATCGATGCCAGCATGCGACGGTCTTTCGTACAGTCTGCCTGACATTCACGCTCTTGGGCAGCTGCAATTCGTACAGATGCACACGCATCCACCCCGAGTCAGCGTCCTTGGATGCAGCTTGGTACAATCAACAAGTGCATCTTCATCTTCTGCAAATCTCCATCTTGAACTACGACATCAAGGAATTCGGGGACGACGATCGCCCTCGATACCAACGGTCAGGCTCTATGACGTCCCTCGCAATGCCTCACTGACGCGTATCTTCAGGTTTTGGGTCCACAAGCTGTTTGAGACGCTCTTTCCAGCCACCGCAAAGTTGGGCGCCGTGATAAGTTTACGAAACAAGCTTGTCCCCGAAGCCCAGAAGTACTTCCAGCAGGTCAAGTACTGGTGTCAAGACTTGCTGAAGGCTGGAGTCGGCTCTCAGGTCTTGACGACGGTGCTTCGCGTCGCTCATCTGAGCTTCACGTTCGACCGCATCGATGCGCCAAGGTATATGAGTGGCACCGCGATTGAGGATCTTCGCCGACGAGGCGGGCCAGCCTACTTCTACAAAGGCCAGTACATCGTACCTCAGCTACTTGCGGCTTTCGAAGGACATGGATTGCAGTTTATCAACGCTGGGGTTGTGTTCTTTCGGTATGTATACGCCTTAAAAAGCTTCGCATGTTGACTGACAGCCTCAAGACAGGTACTCGATGCCAAGATCTCGACCGACATCAGCGCTCTCTGCGACTTATGCGAATACTTGACTGGGTGTTTCGTGCTCGGGCGGTCCAAATGGGGATTCCACGACGTAACCCTGCCAAAGAGCTGGATTCTTCCTCTCGTAGACCGGTTCAAGAACCCCAGATTCAACCCGAGCACCACCACATTACCCATCTTCGTCGAGAATCTCGCTGTACTCTTGAATCTCTTGTACAATGGCCTAGAGAGTAAGTGGTGTGCAATCTCCTTGTTGAAGTCGATTGACCCTGTCTCGCAGGGACGCGCTTCCTTCGCTTCGAGGGTACAGAGATATCCGACAGTAACATCATTCGGGGCGTCTTCATGGCGAGAATGTATGTGGATCATATTCTAGTCTACGAGTAACAAACTAATCAATCCATGCGCGTTCTAAGCTGTCGGATGCTCTGTGCTCGTGCGTCACTAGTTTCTGTCCAGTTCACCGACTGACATTGTTGTAGTGGGGTATAACATCAGCAGATGGAATGACGAGCGAAGAGTACGAGAGGCCGTAAAGAACAGCATCATGAAGGTCTTCGAACGTCCGCATGCCCAGAATCCAATCTTTGACCAGTGAGCTGAGTTCCGTAATGATTGACGTCCATCGCTCACACCTATGCAGGTACTTGCGTACGCGCAGTTGGGCTGATCTCAAGCGAGCCTATGAAGAGAGCGCAAAGGGCCAGCTCATGGACGAGTTGATCACACTTCGGCTCGAGAAGACAGTCTCCAAAACGCCGATACAGGTACCTGGCATGCCGCGCCACGTCGCTTTCAAACATGTCAGCACCATCCCCGCCGTGATAGGACACGAGTTCTTTATCGCATCTGAGCTCCGTGCCGATGCGCCCGTCTTCGTTCCTGCCGCACTCAAGGTACAAACAAAGTCCTCCGCGGATACCAGCGTTATCGGGGGAGACGCAGGCCCTCTTGCGTCACAGACACAGGACGGCACCCCGGAGGTGTCGTCGGTGCGCCAGGAGAACGAGCGACAGCGGCCTCCGCCTACTACCGCCCAGAAGGTAGTCGCATACAGGTTGCTGTGCGCGTACCGGCGTAAGATGCGACGGCGCGAGGAGACCCGAGTGCGCGCCGCCCGCGTTCTTCAAGCAGGCTATCGCCGGCTCGTTGCCTTCCGCTCGTTGGCGGATCTCGACAGGACGAGGCAGAACTTCTTCTTGGCGTGCGTTGATCAAGGCCGCAGCGTTCTCTTTCCTAGTCGCGCGTCCCGGCGGATCTACTATGGCGCCCTGCCTCATGTCCTCACCGCCCTCGATGTTGTCATCTCCCATTTGGAGTCGGTCAAGTCTAAGGTCAAGCAGGAGTTTGCGAAGCAGGATCACCTGAGGCTCGAAGCGATGAGTGACAGACTGACCGAAGTCAAGTACGTCGCCCGTCAGGATCATAACATGACGACCATATCTGACTGTTGGCTTTCAGCAAGGCTTTGCGGCAGGCCAAATCCTCTGCGGACAAGCTCCGGCCTCGAAGCTCAACTTATAGCTCCTCCCACTGCGTTGAGCTGCTGCAGGAGCATACGCGCAGGCTCATCACGCTGGCGGAGGGTCTTCCCTCGGGACGACGAGTGGCCATCGAGTATGATATAGAGATGGCCGTCGCGAGCATCGTCGAGTACGAGGAGAGGGAACGGAAGAGGAAAGAAGAGGAGCGTAGAAAGCAGATGGAGAAGCCGATGCTGAATACTTACGACGACGATGATTGCTACTGATTTCCGATGAACTTTCTTGTCTTATGAACTTTCCGGATGCCGCAGGACTTTGCTTGTATATCTCCATGTACTCTATTCTTACGCTTCTGTTGACTGTACTCAGCTACTCGCCCTCAATGCGCCTCTCGAAGAGACTCTGAAGGAAGCGAGCAAGTTGTGCATGTGAGTCCTCACATCCTCAAGTCGGCGAAGGCGGAGTCGCATCGATGCCAACCATTTACCTGATCTTAACATAAAAGTTCATGACAGTATGGATCAGTGGCATCCCTAGAGTATTCGAACAGACCAAGGGCCAGTAGGCGCTTGCAAGTTCAAGTCGAAAGTTGTGGGTCCATTGGTCACGTGGATGTCCGGGTGGTCGGCTCCGGCGGTGGCCTTCTCCTTTCTTCGCGCTCACCATCAGTCTCGAGGTCACTCGCCCGCCTTGGCCGACATCCTCATCGCAAATACAACCTCGTCCACCATCGGTGTAGCCACTGCACGTCCATCAACTGGCTTGCGCAGGTCCTCGTCAAATGTTATGACAAGTGCGTTCCCCAACGATCTGAATTGATGGCGTTGTCCCCGCCTGCGCTATGGGTGCATCAAGAAGAAGAAGGTAAGCCCGGTCTACACCGCACAGCGCCGCAGACAAAGCCCGCGTACGGTCCGATGTCATAGACCCCAGCTTGACGTGTAAGAGGACTGACTCTGAGGAGAAGGACACGCTCACTCACGCGCTTCAACAACGTTCTATCGGTGAGTGTATGCTCCATGTTCGCTTTCCCTGGCTGAGACGATTCTGTAGCCGACGAATTGATTCGTAATCCTGCACTCACTGGCACTGGATAGCGAGCTTGTATGAGCACTGTCAGCGATCAGGCAAAGGCAGGTCTACATGTCGCATAACCCAACATTGCTTGACCGACTTTCCAGTAGAATCGATAAGCTGGCACGTCATTCCGCGAGGCGTATAACCCGATTGAAGTGGGACGGGGCCCTCCAGGATGTGGCTGATGCGCAATGGGCGGGGTCGCTCACGGAAGCGCCTGCGAGCTGGCCTCAGTACCATTACCATTCGTGCAACTAGTACGTGAATGGAAGGCTGGTGCTTCGTGTCTAGACTGCAGCGCCATGACGCGAAGCGAGGTGTTTGTGGCGTTGAGGGGGGAATCCTAGTACACCCCAGAGAAGTACGGCAGGTGGACGCCTCGAGGTCTCGTCAAGCGCCGACCTATATACTGCTCCGACTGCGTGAACTGACTTTCCCTGAACCGCCATTACGCCCCCCGCCTAGGCAGATCCTCTCATCGACTTCTTCAGCACACAGCGTATCTCTGTCAAGCCGTCTCCGGTGCATATATCGCACGAATCCACGCAATGGATATGCATGAAATCGAGGACCAAGACGCTCCTGACCCTGTACTCGCATCGAAAACAGGCACTGCGGCGCTGCTGCGCGCCCTTGAGGAGGATGCCATCTTCGACGGGAGTGTCGCTTTGGCCCTAGGCAGTACGTGGCTGTACCGATATCTGCTGCACACTCCTCACGTCCTTTTGATAGGCGACTACGTGCTCTGTCACGACCTCCTCGATTCATTTCCTCTCACGGCCGCTCAGTATATCGACTCTGTATACCTCAAGCTCGTCCCCCAGCTAGCTGCCTTCGTCCACTTCACATTATCCGAGATGTTGGGCGAGGCCTGGTTGGCGCGAGCGGAAGACTTGAGGCTCTCGACCGTTTCAGCTTCAGCTTTTCAAGCGCTTGCGAAAAGCAGCCTGCCCGATGCAGAGGAAGATGAGGAAGACACGACTAGTGATTGTGATGGTTTCGATCTTGGACGGAACCTCAACGTCAAGAGGCAAGCACATGCGCACAAGAAGCGCGCTCGGGTGTTTGCCGCCGTAGATCCAAAACCCTTTGAAGCAGCAGGCTATCCCGTTCCTCGTACTCGCCCGCAAGCAGATGAGACAGCGACAAACCTACTCGAGGACGTGAAGGAGTTGCTCTCGGTTAGTGTTTTTTTGCTGTCGCGTGCTGTAGCTAACAAGTGTCATAGAACTATCTCGACGTCTTGCAGCAGCCCGAGACCGTGGTCAAATTGGTCGCTGCTGTCGAGCAAGCCGAGGGTGCTGCATCCAGCGCGTCCCTGACCCGCAAAGCCTCCACTTCCCCGCCTGAAGCTCCTCAAGCCGCATCTCCCGCTCTTCCAAGTGTGCCTCCGTCCCTGGCGTCGACAACGGTCAATCACGAGCTACGAGCGTAAGTTAAATCTGTCCTACGATAGCACATCCTCAATGCCTCCTCCAGCTCTCTTGAATCCGGCATTCCACGCGATTTGGGGGATTGGCATATATTTTTGTCGACGAAGGCGTACAGGGATATAAGGAATGCTCATCGCGCGGACAAGAGCCGCTATAGAATCATCGTCAGCAAAATTCAGTCCGTTGTCTAGTGTGTTTGAACTACACAACCCCTGACGCTCGCACCGTAGGCAACTGTCTCGAGGTCACTTCTCCCCTGACAATCAGAAGCGCTTGTCAAAGACGGCGTCCTCAATTCCCATCTACGAGGCCAAGATAACTCGTGATAGCCGTCTCGTCGTCCGTGCAATTTAATGTTCCCTCTTGCGACACTAATCTCGTTCGCAGTATCGAATAGACTGCGTGACCGATTCGAAGGTGAGTACGGCATGCTCAGCATGCAAGCACCATTTGCTTAATTTAAACGCGTCAGTATCCCAACACGGAGCGACAAGGTCAATTGGTAATTCGATACGTAGGAATAGACCTTGCCTGACTACATAACAGTCATCAAGGTATTCGGAATCTATACGCACGCCCAGATGGACGACCGCTTGCGATGTGTCTTCGATGCTGTCGGGAAAGAAGCTGCGAAGAAGGGACAGGCGTATCGGGATCGCTGTATCCACCGAGAGTCTCCTGTTCATTCCGGGGATAATGTGATCCCCCCGGCGATTTTCGTTCGGTCAGCTACTTCGTCAGGCGCCAGGCCAGCCCGAGATGATGGCCTTAGCGAGAGCCAGGAGTCGCAGCTCCTGCCTGAGGACGTCGAACGCGTGAGTTACTCCGAATGCTGTAGACCGCGCGCCTCATAGCTTTCAAAGGTCCACACTTTACTCAACCTCGAGAAGTATATGGTGTTTTCCCGGGTAGGCCCCTTTTCTGGCGAAATGGACGCGACTCACGCATCGCCTACAGCCCGTTCTCAATTGTGAGTTCGAACGCAACTGCAGGCTCTGCGAGTCTGACGTCTCCCAGGCATCGTCGCCGACATTGACGCCATGCACGTATTCAATCTGTCGTACGTGTCGCGAAGCGGCTCGAACGACCACCAACATTAATACACTTGACAGAGAGCGCGAGCTCGAGATCGTTGATCACATTGGATCGTGCTATGTCCTCGGACGCAGTGGTACGGGGTAAGCGGTGGCTCTACCATAAAGTACAGAACATTACTCAAAGTGATATCACAGGAAAACCACGACGATGCTGTTCAAGATGTGGGGTAGAGAGCGGACGCAAACACTCGACGGTCAAGAACTTCCTTTGCGGGCGCGACAGCTTTTCGTAACGCAGTCGCCCGTGCTCGTCGAGAAGGTCGAGGAAGCATACACCAGTCTTGCAATGTCGTTGCAAGCCGAGAGCAGCTCGAGAGAGCAGCTGATGGCCTGGACGGCGCGGCGTCAGACCATCGCGCGAGATCGTCTCGTCGCAAACGATGACTGGCAGGAACAGGGAAGATCCCTTCCTCAACATTTCGATGATCTCGAAGACGAACACTTCCCATTATTCTTGACGTTTGATAGGGTACGTTCGTATCTTCACACACGAGTGTCTCTGTGCCAAGGTTGATGTTTCTTTGTCCAGCTATGCCGACTCCTTGAAGGCAGTTCGTCCAATAACAGAGTCGCTGGGAGGCCGTCGAAAAACCGTCGGAATGGAGAACTTGTCACATACGAACATTTCCTTGCTGCATACTGGCCGCACTTCTCCCAGAATCTGATTGTTAGACAAGGTGCGGTCCCAGTGCTTGTCTTCAGACATGCTTAAGTTACTAAGATTGGTAGATCCGGCGCTGGTTTTCAGCGAAATTATGGGTGGGACATTGTATTTATGTTTTGCGATTGTGAGCTAACCGAGTCACTCAGGCGTCATCAAGGGCTCCGAGACAGCGGCTGCGCTGCCAGGACGTTGCCTAGATCGAGAAACCTACGAGGGTCTGAACCCAAGGGGGCAATTGGCGTTCGCTTCCTGCAGGAGCACCATGTATGACATATATGTCCAATACACAAAGCAGAAGGTGGCACGGGGCGACTACGATGCGGCTGATAGGTCCGTGAAGTCAAGTGGTCTGCAGTTCTGAACTCTGATCTGTCATCTTAGAGCGCACAATGTCTTGCGTATCCTGCGCGAGAAGGGCATTAGGGGCAGGAAGATAGATTATATGTAAGGCAGCGTCCGCTTTGATGTCTTTACAATCTGACATGCGCGTTGGGTAGGTATATCGACGAAGTCCAAGACAACATGCTCATCAACGCGTTAGGTACTTACGTTGCTTTCATGATTAGCACGCTACAACAACTAACCCTCATCTTGCCGGCCTCCAGTTCTACGCCAAATCACCTGCAACCCGAACGGGCTTTTCTGGGCTGGAGATACTGCTCAGACGATCTCCGTCGGAAGTACCTTCCGCTTCAGCGACCTCGCGGCCTTCCTTTACCGGTTTGAGAGAAAGCAGGAGAACACAAGCAGCAACGAGCCACGAAGCTTCCAGCTCACGACCAACTACAGGTCGCACGCAGGGATCATGAATTGTGCTCAAACGGTCATCGAGCTACTCACGACGTACTGGCCGGATACCATCGACAAACTTGCACCAGAGGAAGCTGAAGTCGCCGGTGCTAAGCCTGTCTTCCTTACCGGCTGGAGCGAAGATAACGGACGTTATGAACATTTCCTATTCGACTCCTCGTATGTTATTTCGCCTCGTATCTTTTGATCAGTTCTGTTTCTGATCAGCACTGCCAGGACCGGGGGTCCCATCGAATTCGGAGCCAAGCAATGCAAGTCATTTGTTTCCTTTTTGTCAAGCATACTTACGAAGTCGATGATAAGGCATTCTTGTCCGTCACGACTCTGCGCGGCAAAACTTGCGCAATGAAGTCGGCGACATTGGCCTGATTATGTCGGTGCATGTTTACTCACTCTGTGCGTGCACTCACCCTACACATTCAGGACGATTCAGGAAAGCAAAGGTCTCGAGTTTGATGACGTGCGCGCTTTCCAATAAGACCGTAACGCGCGTGATGAATTATCATTTCAGGTCCTTCTCTTCGATTTCTTTCATGACTCCCCCGTCCATGCGTCGCAGTGGCGAGTGATTCTCAACATGATGAACGCGGACCGCAGGACGAAGCAAGTATACGCACCCGCCTTTAGCGTCAACCTACATGCCGGTGTCTGCGGCGAGGTATTGAGTATCGAACCCTCTGT
This sequence comes from Pleurotus ostreatus/Saccharomyces cerevisiae fusant, assembly GCA_024196135.1. NCBI lineage: Eukaryota > Fungi > Pleurotus ostreatus/Saccharomyces cerevisiae fusant. The sequence continues at coordinate 16,754 of JAMQCK010000204.1, read as the reverse complement.
TCTACTCGATGCTGATGCAAATCAAGCTGAAGTGCTTATATGTCGCTCTTACAAGAGCAAGGAAGAACGTGTGGATCGTCGATGCCTCTGACCGCGCGGAGCCCATGCGTGTGAGTATTTTTTTGCGGACACCATGTCTATGACCCTTACATCGTGCAGTTACTGTGGACTTCGCGTCAACAAGTGCTGAACTGCTCCTTCGACGGAGTGCCTTCCCTCGGCACCAAGTCATCATTGGCAGACTGGGCAGAGACTGCGGCTGAGCTTCTCATGGTTGAGGTACATAATCCATCGATTGCTCTTGGTCGACGGAACTCATCGAGCACCTAGCGCTACGTGCAAGCAAAACTCTGTTACGAGCGAGCGCGCTTGCCCGTTGAGGCCGCTATAGCCGAGGCTTATTATCTACGACAGCAGGCCAAGTTGCGACCATTCTCAGGGTCCAGAGATGCACTCCCAGAGCGTCATCGCGCCTTCGTGCAGGCCGCAAGCGCATTCGTCGGATGCGCTGCAACCGCAGTTCAAGGAGGGCACATAGACCGAGGCAAGGCATACTATCGAGCTGCAGCAAATGCGTACTTGGACGGAGATCAGAAAAGCAAGGCCGCGGAGGCGCTCGTCAAGGCGGGGGACGTCGCAGAGGGTGCACAATTGTATCGAGAGGCCGGCAACTTCGACGAGACCATCGCCGTAGTTCGGGGCTACCGCTCGCAAATCCCTTCCAAATTGGTCGACAAGCTCATCGACGTATCGCGGTTCTTTTACTTTCAGGCAAAGGAGTTCGAGTGCGTTGTCTATCTTCTGCGGGTCGCTCGATTTGCTGCTCATCTGATAACCGGGTTCTTTAGCAAGGCTACGAGTCTCTTCGAGTCCACGGACGCAGCCCTGGAATTCCTCGAAGATACACCATTCAGCGTTGAGAAAGCCACGCTATTGGAATCAGCAGGGAAATTACGCGAAGCCGCCGAACTGTATTTAGATGACCGGCCTCACTACGCGATACGCCTCCTGCTCAAAGACGTTGGCAACTCGGCGTCTATTGAAAGAGGTCGGCAATGTTTGCTGGATGGCTTGTGGAGAGCGCTGGCGCACGGCCCCCGAATTCAAGATAACAAGGCCACGCCGCATGTCGCAGCGTACCTGGAATTACTGACAGAGTTTATCGAGAGGGAGCCGGATACCAGTCAATCGAAAGAGGTATACTGCTTCGCTAAGCTACCAACCAGAGCTGACATACACTCAAGCTTCGCATGTTTCGCGCTCTAGCCGAAGGTCAAACACTCGTGCTGCAATCACTAGCAAGCGAGTTTCTCCAGAGCGGCCATCAGGAGGCGGCTTTCAGATGCGCGCAGAGTATCTTCCATTCTGACTTCCCCTATCCCCTTGATCGTCAAGAGAAGGCCATCGAAGAACTGCGGCTCTATCGAGAGTACATTCGCCAACTCCATGATTTCGCTCTGGATCCGGCTCCGTGCGACAACGCAATTTTCTGCCGTATTTTCGGGTTGCAGCGCGTTGGGAACGGCAGGCTGTGCGTCGTGCCTGTCGGTAGCTTCGTACACGAGATCGTCGACCGCGCCGCTGAAGGAGTACGCTTCACCACTGATGGGGTCACCGTACCGACACCATATTTGACGAAGCTGCTACCCGGAAATCTTCGAAGCGTACTGCACAAGTCGCTGAAGAAGGCTGGTAGGAGCTGTCGATACGCTCGGGTTTTCCGAACGGTCTGCCTCATGTTCACGACGCTGGGTAGCTGCAATCGGGGTGATCTATGTCCGCGCCTCCATCCAAAGCCATCTTCACTAAATGCCGTCTGGTACAATCGGCAAATTTATCTGCATCTGCTGCTGATCTCGACATTGGACTACGACACCAGCGGGCCCGAAGACGAACACCGTTTGGCGAACCAGCGGTAAGGTTGATTCGTAACACTCTATGTCTTCGCTGACGCTCGGACGCAGCTTTTGGATGAACAAGCTATACGAGGCCTTGTTCCCGCCCATGTCGAAACTTGGCTCTGTCGTCGCCCTGTCCAAGGTCTTGGTACCCGAAGCTCATAATCATTTTCAGCAAGTCAAGTACTGGTGCCAGGATTTGCTCAGGGCCGACGCTGCTGCCCAGGCGCTGAGAATGGTGCTCCGTATCGCCAACCTGAGCTTCGCCTTCGACCACAGGGACGCCCCACGATATCTCACAGATTTTCCCGAACTCCAGAAGCTTCGTCAGCGACCAATCCTCATGCGGGACGGTCAGTGCGTCGTTGATCAGCTGCTATCGGCCATGGAAGGAAAGGATCCGAGATTCATCGACAAAGGGGTCTCCTTCTTTCGGTACGTGCGAAAAATATGCACACCTCGTCGACTGACCCGAAACAAGACATGTCGTGGACAAGCGAACGTCCATCGATGTTAGCGCTTTGTGCGACTTCGGCGAATACATGGCGGGATGCCTTGTTCTCGAACGATCCCCGACGGGCTTCCACAATGTCACGCTGCCGAAGAGCTGGATACCCGCCCTTGTCGACAGATACCAACCCGGAAAGTTCTCTGCAACAAATGACACCCTGCTTGCGTTCATGGACACCCTCGGCACTTTACTGGATGTGCTGTATAATGGCTACGAGAGTAAGTGGTAGTATATCGTCCCTAGGCTCAGTACTGAGCTATCACCAGAACTCAAATTCTTGCTCTTCGAGGGCCGCGAAATCGACAGCAATGTCAAACGAGGCCCGTTCATCGCAAGAGTGTAAGTGATTGTGGCGTACTTCACTCACTTCGACTGACATAACCCTCGAAATGTGTCTAGTTGTCGTATGCTCTGCGCAAGTGCGTATCATTTATGGTCAAATATCACCGCTAACATCGAGGCAGTCGGTTACAACCGAAGCAACCGCTCCGACGAGCGTGACCGGCGAGAGGATGCGATGAGCAAGATATTGAAAGTCTTCCAACGGCGACATGACAGTAGCTCCGTGTTCTCGCGGTAAGTCTTTGAGCTGAGCGTGAACGCAAAAGGTACTCAAGAGACGCAAAGATACATGCGTCCCCGCAGTTGGCTCGACCTCAAGCAAGCCTACGAAGACAGCGCTGAAGATCAGCTGATGGACGAGATCATCATACTCAAGCACAAGAAGCCCTTTACGAAGGCACCACCGCAGGTCGACACCACGACACCACGGCAAGTATTCTTCAAGACCGCCGGTTCCATTCCTGCCGTCCTAGGCCACGACTTCTTCGTCATCTCAAGCTTGCGAAAAGATGCCCCCGCCTTCGTTCCTGCAGCATTGCAACCACTGGGCCAGGCTGAAGGTACTTCGAACGCAGTCACCAGTCCAGACGATGTCGAAGGCGCCGCCGAACATGAGCCTGTCACGGATCCCGAACCAGCTGTGGCGCCGTATTCTAAGCACCGGGACCCTAACGTGCTGCGTCCTCCACCCACGGCCGCGCAGAAGGCGGTGGCCTACAGATTACTGTCTGCTTACCGAAGGCGTCGTCTGACATCGCGAAAGCGCGCAGTGCGGGTGATAGAGGCGGCCTACCTCCACTTCACATCCTTGCGCTCGCTGTCGGGGCTCGACCGGACGAGGCAGAACTTCGTGAAGGTCTGCGTGGCGCAGTGTCCCGAAATCAGCGCCTTCCCAAGCCGACGCGCCAAACTCCTATACTTCGGCGCCCTTCCTCACGTCCTGACCTGTCTAGATGCCATTAAAGGCTACCTGGAGACGGCAAAGATGGAGATCAGGCAAGGGTTCGCGACGCTGAAGCACCAGAGGCTCGAGGCTATGTCGGAGAAGTTGACGGATGTCAAGTGCGTCGCTCTTTTCGTATCATGTACAGCCGCTGAACGTACAGCAGCGCGGCCTTGAAGCGGGCGAGGGCGGTCTTGGATGCGCTTGAGCCGCATGCAGGGGCATACACTTGCCAGGACTGCGTCGAGCGCCTTGGGGAGCATGTGAAGGAAGTCGTTGCGCTTATGGAGTGTCTTGATTCCGAGGGTCAGCGCGGGGCTTTGGCTTACGACTACGAGATGGCCATCTGCAGCGTATTGGAGTACGAAGGAAGGGAGAGGGAGAAGAGGGAGAAGGAGGCGAGGAAGCGAAAGGAGAAGCCACAGCTGAACTTGGCGGACGACTACTACGATGAGCATGGCGAACTTGAGCTTTAGGACTGTTCAGAGGCGGAAGATCACAGACATTGTTTGACGTGGATTAATAGGACGATGTAGTTTTGAACTCACTCCAGATCTACCTTGCTTTACCTATAGTGAAGAAAGTACGAGCACCATACGCGATTGTCCTTCTACATTCCGGTGTTCAGCAAGGTCGGCGTTGTGGGTCCAAGGCGGTAAGCCACGTGCCCGGTAAACACAGCCACCAGGAACCTCCGAGCCGCCGCTGTTGCGCAGTCTCGAGTTCACCATTCGCGCCACGGCGCGTCAATATTAATTCTCTCTTGCTCCCCCGTCACTGTATATCGGCTGTTGATGACGTTCACGACGTTCACGAAGATATAAGACATCCACGACATCCCTATTTTCTTTCCCAAACGTGAGAACAAGCGCTTCAACAAGATGATGTCTATGGGACCACCACCAGGCCCTCCCCCGGGCGGCTTTGGCAAAGGTCCGCGCGGCGGACACCATGAAGGACCTCGCAGGAAGGGCGTTTTCAATCCAGAAGACGAGACGAAGGTCATACACTCCAAGATTGGCGTATGGGACTTCTACGAGGAGAGGCCACCTCAGCTCGCGCGACTTCCGTATTTCCTGCAGCTGGAGTCGTACTTGGAGATCATCCCCAGCTTCCCGTATGTCGTCCGGATGCTCAGGGACATTGCGAGCATACGCGACTGCCAGGTGTACATGCTCCTTTACCTGATTCTGGAGATTGTCGCGGCGCTAGTGCCAGCCATCTCTCTCTGGTGCGTGTTCAAGTTCTTTGATCTTTGCAGGTCACTGATAGCATGCATAGGTACTCGGGGCAGCTTCTCCGTATAGTGCAGACGGCAGTCGACGAGCGCGCTGTGAACACCGAGCAACTCTTCCGGGTCGCATCCGGGCGCTTCATATGTTCGATCGCGGAGCGCGTACTCCGCTATGCGAAGAACAGGGTGGGACCCGGCCTAAACAAGCGCATCAAGCAGTACTACTCGATCCACACCTTCCACTCCCTCGCTCGGCTAGACGTGCCAACGTTCGACGATGCAGCGGTGCAGACGCAGTTGCAGCAGAGCGTCTCGCCAAGCAGCCGTACGACCATCGCGTGGACGACGCTGACGATGGCCCTGAACATCATGAGCACTGCGCTGAGGTTGGCGAGTCAGTTCCTGGTGCTGGTACGCGTGCTAGTAGAGCAGCGAGACGGTGTGCTCCTGGCCAGTCTGAGCTTCGCGCACAGCTTGATGAACATCATGAACTTCAAGAAGGACTTCGGGCTCGCAGGAGGCAAGTCAATCCTCATCTCTTTATTGATCTCATGCTAAGACATGTACAGTATGGGCCGCGACGACGAAAGACCCAGATTACATTCGTACCGAGGGCTTGAAGAAGACGATCAGCACCACGGCGCATCGCAAGGAGATCGTGGCGGGCGGCTTGTGGAACTACATGTTGACAGGTAAGACGCTATCAACGTCCTCGCTATCCATTGCTAACATGACCGGCAGCATATGCTCAGGGTATCAAGAGACTAGGCACCCGCGCCGGGGACTTCTTCGATCTGCAGTCCGAGTTGCGAACGCGGGACCACCTGAACTTGTTCACCCTCCTTGCCGAGCCGCTCAAGGAGCTCCCACAGGTGATTTCCTTGGGCTGCCCTTGACCATGTGCGCGTGCTGACCGCTATCACAGATCGTCTTCACGCTCCGAGCCGTCCAGTACCCCTCGTCGATCCCCGTCTCACTTGCATCGCTCAACCTCATTACGCAAACGTCGATGGAGTTCACGATGGTGCTTTACCGCCTTTTCGAGCAGACAGGGTCCATTGCGGAGAAGTTCGCCTCCGTCAGGAAGATGTACGAGGTAGCGAACATTCCGAATCGCGTGCAGGACGGCAAGGAGTCCTTCCCGGAGGACCCCTCGACTTTGCGGCTGGGCATCAGCGTCGAGTTCAGGAATGTATCATTCAAGTACCCGGGGAGCGATGCGTGGGCGTTGAAGGATGTGTCGTTCAAGGTCGAGAGGGGACAACTATGTGTAAGTGAATCTCAGCGACGAGGGGATGAATAGAGATGCTGACGCGACTTGTAGGTCATTCTCGGCGCAAATGGGTCCGGCAAGTCGACGGCGCTCAAGTTGATCTCGCGCATATATGATCCGACGGAGGGGGAGATCTTCATTGACGGTCGGGAGATACGCCAGCTGAAGCTGGACGATCTGCGCCGGGCTATCAGCGTGCTGTTCCAGGACTACACGCTCTTCCCGCTCAGCGTGAGTGCATCGAAGGGATGACTGAGGACTATGGCTGACACCTTGTAGATCAAGGACAACATCGCCATTGGTGACCCCGAAGCCCTCGCAGCGCTCACAGGCGCGCAGGAGAAGGGCGAGACGGCACACGAGATAGAGGAGCGCATACGAGAAGCGGCCCGGTTGGGCGGCGCAGACGGCTTCCTGGAGAAGCTGCCGGAGGGCTACGACACGTATCTTGACCCGCCCGTGCGCGACCACTATGCGGGGCTGCCGGAGGGCACGAAGTCGCTGTTCGGCCGTCCGGTGAGCTTTGGGCGCATGCGCGGGATGGGCGGGATGAATAGCGCGGTGTCGTCGGGGCTGAGCGGCGGGCAGGTGCAGCGAATTGCGCTGTGAGTGAAGTCGTGTTCATTCTGTGGCAGCGAAAGGCTAATCACCAATGTTCAGGTCGCGGACATTTATGCGGTCGAACACTGCGGAGCCGCGAGTTGGGCTGTTGCTCTTTGACGAGCCGTCTGCGAGCTTGGATCCGGTGGCGGAGCATGGTGGGTGTTTGATCATGGCCTAGCAGTATACTTGCTGATGGAGGATCGCAGATCTGTTCGAGCGGCTGCGTGCGCTGCGCGGGAACAAGACGATGATCTTCTCGTCGCATAGATTTGGGAATCTGACGAGACACGCGGATGTGATCCTGTATGTCAAGAGATCTTCCCACTTGCCTTTGTGCATGGAGCTGACAGCACGATACAGATACATGAACGACTCGGTAGTGGTCGAGTCCGGGACACACGACGAGCTGCTCAGGAAGGGAGGGGACTACGCGCGGATATGGAACCTGCAAGCGCAGGCGTTCATGTGAGGCGGGAGCGCGCGGTCATGTCAGTCTGGGACGGCGGGTATATGGACTGCTCTGTGCGTATCTAGACAGTGTAATGATATCTGATAATTCCTAGACCTACCATCGTGATCGGGGCGGCATGAACGCTGTTAGGGCGGCGCAGAATGTTGGGTGGTCCGAGGGCCCTGATTCGCGAGCCACAATGCCTGTTCGTCTGGCGATCCCTTATGATGTGGGATGTTGTTGGTGATGGGTGGTGATGGTAAGCGCTTGAGGATGTCGGGCATTGTCCACGGAGGTGTTCCAAAGCTTTGCTGGTCGGAGCTCTATGCTCGGTGCACACGCAGGCGGTGCACGTCTGATCCTTGGCGGGAGGGCCCGTCTAGCGTTGGCTCCCTCTGCTCTTACCGTCGTGCGCTTGCGTTACGGTCGACTGCTCTCGGTTTCTAATGTTACGGGCCGCATCTGCGGAGACGGAAGAGCAGCCGGACGAGAAGGCTCGCCGGCGCGTTCAGGACCTGGAGTCAGACGATGGGCGGGCGGCGACCACGGCTTGCTTAGGTGAGTATTATGTGGTTTCGCTTGTGAAGGCAAGACTGATCAATTAGTTGCAGGGCGTGTCGACTACCACGAGCCTACAAAAACGCTGTCAAACAGCGGACACCAAGCGGCACAGGACCTCATCGCGGCTTCTGCACCATCGACCTCGACGACACCCTCGATATCCATAGGCGCTGCCGTGGGCATAGGCATCGGAGGTGCACTCACTGTGCTGCTGCTCGCTGCGGTGTGCGTGTTCATGTGGCGGCGGCGACGGAAGTTGAGGGCGTGTCGGGAGGCAGGGCTGGCTGCGCGACCATTCATTTTGATTCCTGTGGAGCAGAACGCAAGGCGAGGGCAGGAGAGCCCAAGACGACCAGAGGCGCCGACATCACTCCCTTTCACCCCTCCCCCACGCTCTGTCCCGCTGCATTCCTCCCGCTGGCCGCAACACGGTGGTTCTCCGGCAGCATCGTTGGCGGGCGTCCGGGCCTTGACTGCACCGACTGGACTTCGACCTTCGACATCAGAGAATTCTATAGCATCGACGTCGGCCCAGTCCTTTGCGTCGGCGTCGAACCAGCCTCTAGCGTCGACGCCGCAGGCAAGTCCGGCTGCGTCGCGGGCGAGTCCCTCTGCGTCGCGGGCGAGTCCGTTCACGTCGCAAGCTAGCTCGTACACGTCTGCCGCTGGACCAAAAGAAGCGCGTCGGGCGCTGCAGGCAAGGGTCGCTGCGCTCGAAAGGCGGATTGTGGCGGAGGAGACGCTGCTTGGAGCGGACGAGCTGCTACGGTGCGAGGATCTGCAACGGCACAGCAACGCAGAATCGAGGCTACAAGTCGCACAGAATCACGGTAGTCTGAGTGGAGATGGGCAGCGCCTACGTCGATCAGGAATGAATAGGGACGCGGGCTCGCGACGGGAAGGCGCTGTAGGACGGGATCGGAGCGATCGAGACGATGGCAGCTCGAGGGCGTCGTTACGAGCGGACATCGCTGCGCTACGACAAGAGCTGCAGGATATGGGTGGGCGGTCATCATCGTCACTGCCGCCGGAGTATTATGTGGCAGTCGCTTAATTATCGGCCGCGTCCCTGAAGCGATCGTGCATACTCATGCATGCCAGCTGGAGGCTTGGCTTTTAGCAAAGATACACGCGGATGCCATTCAGGTCCGAATATCAAAGATGCCTCGACTACAAACAAATTCGCATACAGTACATAGCTAAGCGCGCTTTGGGGATGGATGCGTGGCATCGCAAAGACGGACCTGTGTGTACAATTCCTTCTTCATCTTTGTTAGCTCCTCAAGCAATTCCTTGGATCCGAACCGGGCGATGACCCCCGTGAGGTAGAAGCATCGCCAATCCGGGCATGCGTCCATACAACGTCCGTGGGCACGCATCCGAAAGACTCTGAAACTTGCGAAGGACAATGGGACGCTGCGAGGACATGCCAGTGAAGAGGCGTGGATGAGCGTGTCGTTCGGGCCGGGGTCCGACATCCGTAAAAGCATGAAGTCGTTCCCGTCGCTTTTCAATGTAACCGCCATCATGTCTGCAACGCTCTCCGCCCCTTCGACGGCGCCTGGCGCAACCCCGAAGCACGTCTCGTTCAGTGACTCCTTACCTTCCGAACCTGCTATGCCTCGTACATGCGCGAGCACTAAGAAGCGAGGCAGCGGATCGCGCCGCAGCCGCCCTCGCATGGTCTATGGTCTGACGATCGACCAGAAAGCCATGCGCAGCTTCAGCCTCGCCAATGACCCGCCGTGGGTTCCTCCCACCAACCTCTCTGCCGAGGAATTGGAGAAATGGTGGATGTGGCGGTCGCCAACGCTGTGGTTGCATGTCATCACGTACTGTACCTCCGAGTTCCAACTGCCTACAGTCAATGGCCTCACATTTGTCTGGGATGGGGACGAGCGCAAGCCGGTGGTCCCTCTCGTCGATAGCTATGAGGCTACTGATATCCCGTCGGACGAGGAGGTGGCGGAGGTGGCCAAGTATATGCACCAGGAGGGTCAGCGCGCCAAATGGTATCAGGTCACTTTCGCCTGAAGACGGGTGTGTGGCGCTCCTGCTCTTCGTGGTTGCTCATGCTCACCTTTTTCCAGGCTTTCTCGCTGCCCAGTCGCCACCGCCCGTCATCTCATCATCGCAATATGTTCTGTCCCGCTTCCCATTACCCACAAAAATCTCGCACTTATGTTGCTGAACGTACCGTCTTGTTTCTACGCTATGCTTGTAGGTTGCTGTTTCGGTTCCATCCTCGGACTACGCTCCTCCGTTGTGGGCTTATTCGCGTTAGAATTTTCCGGGCGTACCGCTACCTGTATGCAGGTGAGCGCGTCTTTCGCGTGTCCACGTCTGAGTTGGACGAGGCGTTGGCTGAGATACAGGAGGGTTTGGTCGAGCTGGTGTGGTACTGGGATGGCTCGAAGGAGTAGGGTCTGAAAAGGAAAGCATCAGCTATGTAGCTTGACTATGTAATCATATTGTATCGTACTGCATCTTAGGAAGACAGAGCTCGCGAAGATTGCGTGCCTATCGATGCGTGTCGCTGCGTTCAAGCCCATGAATTATCGCGACGGCCACTCAACGCACGTGAACCGGTACCGATGTCGCAATTGCACGTGCTTCGGTGCCGAAAGCCACGAGTTGTTTCGTTTACGTGCGCGCCCGTCCATTCATTATGACCACTTGCTTCTCTCGACCATGGCGTCTACGAATCTCACCGTGTCCTCCTCTCTTGGGATTCTTCCGCAACATGGCCACGCGAATCAGCAGCCCAAAAAGCAGGTAGCTTTTGCTAGTGGCACGCAGTTTGAATCGCCGACCGCAACCGCTCGCAAAACCAGTAAACGTGACCCCAGTCGCTCCCGCCGTCATCTCGTATACGCCATCAAGCTCACCGAGGAGGGATTCCGCGCCTGGAGCGCCGCTCATCTATCCCCTCCTCCCGCCGATTTGGAAGGAGAAGCCCTGGAGGAGCAGTGGAAGGCCTCAAAGGGCGTCATGTCTTGTCTTATTCCTTGGGACTGCAGCGACGACTTTGATCTTCCGGTCGTCAATGAGTCGCATGTCACGCTGGTGAGGGACGGGGACGGACGCGTCCCTGTTGTTGCTCTCGCGGATAATCGAGCGAGAGCAAGACACCATCGTCGCCCGCCTGCGGACGAGGTTATTGCGCAGGTGGCGGAGGCTATTTTTCAGCCGGGAGCTATACCGGGGTGGTATCAGGTCGCACCTTGAGGTGAGTGGCAGGCTCTTCTAACGCATGCACGTCCTTCGCTGACGCCCTTCGCGTGTGCTAGTAGTATACCGCATTCCAAATTGGCCTCATGGATTCATTGCTTCTTGTCGGTCTTTATAATGTGCTCCGCCTATGCCTTGCCATAATCATCTGTCTCGAAGAGCGAGCCTTCTATGTATTTACGGAGAATGCGCTAGAAAAGACTTCAAGATGCCCAATATGCGAGGCTGAACTCGACCCTTCTATGTGCGCGCTGAAGTGAGGTATAAGTGAGCGTAGAGCCGATAAAAAGCTCGCACACGCACCTCAAGGTACGACCTGGTACCAGTCCGGTTCAGCTCCTGGCTAGAAAATGGACTTCGCTATGTCCGCGACGACCTCATCTGGAGGCGGGTGGCGATGGCGCTTTGAGCGCGCGCGATTGTCTGCAAGAGGGACAACGGGAACACCCTCCCGAACCAACGTGATGTGCGACCCGTTGACGACCGGGAGATCGAATTCGTCGCTGCAGCGCCAGGGTATGAGAAGAGCCATCATGGCCTTGCTGGCCTGCCATCGCTCTTGTAGAGCCCCGCGCTCAAGGCACATCGGAGGCGGGGGCAGGTGGGCGGCGCTCCAGCCTAGATATCCCTCCTCGGTAAGTTTGAGGGCGTATACGAGGTGGCGGCGGGACCGTTTGCGGGGAGGCTTGTGGGACTCGGCGGGCTCGGATGGCAGGGATGCGTCGAATGAGACATGCTTTGCACTTGTGTGTTGCTTCGTAGTGTTGTCCGATATTGAAATGGGGGTGCCGTCGGTGAGAGACGCAGCCGACATGATGGGCAGGACGAAGGCAGGACGCGCCGCCGTGATTCGGGGCCATGTGCTGCTCGGCGGGGCAGCGGGTTGAAGTCACAATGGCACGTGTTTCGGTACCGAGGAATGCCACGAGGTGTGCCTCCACGCGCTTCCTTCCGCCCACCATGAGCAGTTGCTTCCCCCGCCATGTCGTCTGAAGCTCCCATCTCGTGCTCCTCTGACGGAGACTCGCCGCATTTTGAGCGCTCAGATCAGGCGCTAGAGAAGCGGGTGACTTCCACCAGTGATACGCAAGTCGAATTGTCACTCGCCACCGCGGACGCGCCCAAGTCCACCAAGCGCAACCCCGCTCACTCCCGCCGTCATCTTGTTTATGCCCTCAAGCTCACCGAGGAAGGATTCCGCGGCTGGAGTGAGTCGCATTTGCAGCCTCCCCCGCCTGGGCTCTCGAAAGAAGCGCTGCAGGAACGGTGGGAGGCCTGCAAGGGGATGATGGCTTCCCTTATTCCGTGGCGCTGCAGTGATGATTTTGATCTGCCGGTGGTGAATGGGGAGTACTGTACGAGGGTTTGGGAGGGCGGTGAACGCGACATGTCTGTCCTTGTTGTTCCTCTCGCAGATAATCGTGCGAGGGCGCGGCGTCATCGTCGTCCGCCGCCAGATGAGGTCGTTGCGCAGGTGGCGGAGGCTATATTCCAGCCGGGAGCGGTGCCGGAGTGGTATCGGGTGGCACCATAGGTGGGTGCGTGTATTATTACCTTCTTCCCATTGCGTCCAAATTCGATGCTGCAGCTTTTGCGGCTCAAGCGCTCGAGTCCTGGGCTATGGTTGTCGATAGCTATACCGCCTGTACTCATACACGCTCGTAGATCCCCGAACTCTTTGTCGATACGATAGATCATAGGCTATGAAACGAGGCCGGCGAGACCGAGTTCATTATGCAGCGCGAGACGGTGACATGAGTGCACGCGATGGAAAGAGAAGGACATGTCATTGTAAGCAAAGTATCGGTGCGGCGCACGCTGCGCTAGCGAGATGGCACGTGCTTCGGTACTGAGGGATGTCACGATTTGTTTTAAATCTCTTTGCTGCGCTGTCTTTTCCTTCCGCCACCATGTCGTCTGCAGTCCCCCATTCATCGTCCACCGGAGGCGACTCAGGATCACCAGCCGGAGAGCTTTCTGCGAAGACCAAGGAGCCTGACCCAGAGTCGCTTCAAGTCCATCCGTCAACACAAGAACAAGTCGCATTGAACGAGTCGGAACCTCTGTCGTCTGGATCCATTACTCCAGGCGTACACAACTCAAGCGCACGCAGCCAAGTCAGCATGCACGCGTACAACCGACCGCGCCGGAGCCGCCGCCGCATGGTCTATGGCCTGACGAATCACTTTCCGCATGCGGAAGTTTATGTTCGGTGCTTTTTCCATTCAATGCAATCCGACAGTTCGAATACCATTGCCTTCTGTCTATTTCACAGAACCGGCACAAGGCTGATGCACGGCACGGCAGCGCGCCTGTATAGCTGTGTAGCTAACACCTACAAGCCAGCGCTCATCCCCCAAGCTCGCAGACTACTCACCAGAGGCACACCAAAATATGACGCTCGTAGAACACGTGGGTGGATTTTCAGCAGTATTACTTCCACATCACCGGGTATGAAAACGATACTCCCGCCACTGTTCAATCGAAATCCCCGCGGGCGTACCTCATATTCGTCAAGGTGAGGTTCAGCATAAACATCCGCAGAGAAACAAATCTTACGGTGACCATACGATCACCGTACGATCACCGCCTGGGCCAAATGACGGTCACCGTGCGATTTGTTTCCCTCTGGATGTTTTATGCTAACGCCAAATTACTCAGAAAAATATTCATCCAAGGAAGTTATCGGCCACCTTCCGGCGTCGTAGACCTAGCATGGCAGGTATTACGTTGAATTGTTCACCTGATACTGGATTTGGGTCTGCCTGTGGTGACTAGCGACGAAACTCCACGGTCATCATGATCCACGTTCGGCCGGGTGTGGTGACGGCGGAGGAGGCGCACGCGGCGAGCGAGGAGATATTGGTGATATGTGAAGGGAGCGGCATTGCGCGCGGGGAGGTGCCGGTCGAGTGGCAGGAGGGGCATGTGCGGTGGGGTTCTCGTCAGAATTATGTGGAGCTAAGTCGCTAGTCTGCGAGCGTTCGATATGGGGATGCGCGCTGGCTTTGTAGGTGTTAGCTGGCTCTGAGGTGTCCGTTAGCTCTGTATATGAATTCGATAGCTTTACAGGCGTGCGCGCGCACTCTGCATCGTTGATGTGTCCAGCATCAGAAGGCAAAGGCATTTGAACCGTCGTATCAAATTGAGGAATAATGCACAAAAAAAGCTAGGCGAAAGTGAGCATGCGCGAAAGATCATAGGAAATCTCGGCGCCACATACTCACCTTCAGATTCAAGTGACTTGGTACTTGAACCTTTCGGCGTGCTCATCCCCCTGGCTTTCGCCATGATGCTAGCACCTCCAATACATCTCAATCGGACGGGACGATACATAGCACTCCTCTAGCTGGCGGACGAACATGGGGCGCTTTTGAATAGCATGCAGGTCAGAAATTCCGAGCCAGTTATCTACAAACCTATGATGTGAGATGAGAGAGATGATATGCGAGTGAGTATGCGGAGGTCGAGTACTTTTGGATTCAGAGACGAAGGTGCGGGATGAAGAGCTCTACGCATAGCCCCATGCCACAAGTGAATAGAAAGCGAGACGAGGGAAAGACGGAGGAACACGACAAGTCGAAGGAGCGGCGCGAGGGTCGGCAGATGTAGAAGAGACGAAGACTGGGAAGCTCTGGAGAAAGACGTGAATGTGGATCCAAACCAAATAAGAACCCGAGACGACACAATGAAGAATGGTGACCAGATGAAGAAGAGATCGAAAAAACTAAGGACAGTGTGAACAAGCCCGACAGAGCGAGCGATGTAAGATAAGTAGGTTAGCGAATGACACGGATATATACATAATAAATGCCGCGACGCGCCCTCTGGCGATGTGCGCGCGGTACGCTGACGTCGCATTAGACCATAGCGCATGAGGCCACAGCGCACGAGACGAGGCAGCAATCCCTCGTGTTGGGTCACCCGGAAGCGCCTCGCATCGACGCGAGTCGTGTTGGCCCAAGTTATTGTCGCCTTGCGTTAAGCAAGGTCTTTGCGGACGGCGGCGGAGGTCCTTCCTCCTCCCTTCTCTAGCCGCTCTCATTGATACTTGTCCTTGTAGATCCACGCGAGTCCTATATCGCTCGCGCCCTGCGCGACCTGGTGAGTTTCGTCAGTATCTGCCTCTTCATCTTGTTGCTATAGGCTCCGTCCGATGCCACGAAAGAAGCGTACAATGTCGAGGGAGAACACTCGGCGAAAGACACTCACCGCCGCTCTATACCACCTCGCCGCCGCCCGCCGATCCTTCTTGCACCCCTTCCCGTTCGCAAGGCAGAAGCCCAGGTCCGCCTGCGCGTCCGCGTCCCCGAGGCGCGCCGCCACCGTGTAGTACTGCACGCCCATCTTCATGTCCTTGGGCACGCCCCAGCCGTGGAAGAAGCATTGGCCGACCTGAGGGGGGGAAGTTAGCGCTCGGGTTCCCTACCTGATGTCGAGCGGGCAGGGGAAGAAAAGGAGGGGGGGGGTGTAGGGCCGCGCAAGATGCCGAAGCCACACGCGCAGCACGACTCCAGACCCCTCCTCCCAACCATGCGCCCACGAACACCGCAACTCACCTCGTAAATCGCGAGCACCAGCTCCGCCTGGACGCCGTCCGCGATGCGGTCCATGCCCACGCTGGCGCGCGCCGCGTGCGCGGAGGCCTTTTCGGCGGCGGCGATCGTGGCGCCGTTGCCCGGGGTGGCAGCGGGCGCGCGGGGTTGGGGGCCTGGGGAGGGGGGTTAGCGATGAGAAGGGTAGAGGGGAGAGGAAGAGCGAGGGATGGGGGGAAGGGGAGAGGAAGATAGGAGAGGGGGAGAGGAAGAGGAAGGGAAGAGGGAGGGCTGCGGAATGGATGAGGGGGAGATAGGAAGATGGATTCAGCGAAACAACGGGACGAGTAATGTAAACAAGGGCATGACAGTACGGATCGTATGAGAAGGTAAGGGACTAAGGTAGTCTGCGGCGACGCGAAAGTAGCAATAACACCGAAGATATAGTACATCCACTTCCCGCTCCCAGACACCCGCAGTCTGAACCGAGAGGGGACGCGAGCACGCACCGCGGCTGCGCGAGCGGAAGAGGCCGCGCTTCTTGGAGGGAGAGGTCGTAGGGGATTTCTCTTTGGAGTTGGAAGGGGATTTCTCTTTGGAGTCGAAGGGGGATTTCTCATGCTCCGAGGGGCTGAAGGGAGATTTGGGGCGCTTGAAGAGGGAGTGTCTGGAGTGTTCGGGGGAGAGCTTCTCGTTCGAGGGTGGGTTTGTGGGGGTTGTGCTACGCGTATGCGACTTCTCCTCGGAGGGTATGTGGGCGTTGGAAGATAGGGGGACCTCGCGGACGATCGCGGCTGGGCGGTATTAGTCGTACGGGGTGGGGAGGTAGCGAGGCTAAGTAGGGGGAGGTCGAAGGTATGAAGTGTATACGGGTCAAGGTAACGAAGATATGGATGCGCGAAAGGGGGGCAATATATATGTGCCTGCGTGTGCGGGAGGGAGGGGACAAAGAAGGAGAGGTGGGAGATATGGACACACGCCCGTGCGGAAGTCGCGCGCGCCCACACGAGGGGAAAAGCCCTGCAAACAAAGAAAGCACCACTCACCCGCCTCGCCACCCAGCTCGCCCTCCAGATCTCGCACTGCCATTTCGGCCGCTTTTCGAAGCCATCTGGAGGATCGCGTCAGCCCACGGGTTCCACTTCTATCCCTTTCTCGAAGCGTGGAGTGCT
>JAMQCK010000203.1:0-38919 GCA_024196135.1 Pleurotus ostreatus/Saccharomyces cerevisiae fusant | reverse complement strand
GATGCGTGGCCCTGCTGAAGATACGGATCCTTCCAACCTCAAACTTCGAAGCTGCTGAGCTTGGCGAGTGCCGAGTTCGACCATGTCATGACGTGATCATGTGACCGTCGCGTGTCGCCTCGTTCCGCGTTCTGACACCGACCAGGCACTCTGCGCGGTTGAACCATATCACTGCTCGATTGGTTTCCCACTTGCCTCTGTCAAATCTTCCGTGGTCGTGTTCAAATCCGCTGATAGAGGGCATGTTGGGGCTTTGACTGGACAATTCCAAAGTGAATATTTTCTGCCCCTCTTTCCTTGCGGCACACACGTTTAGGGTAGTAGAAGTCGGGTCCTCGAGTCATTCACGGTAGCAATACATTTTTGTGGGAGGACACTGGGATATAATATCGAACCTACGGCAATTGGAGTTCACGACCCAGATCGCACACGAGACGGGCCAGCGCTTTGTACGGAATACCGTCCGCCACCCCACTCGTAGCCCTCGACACCATGATCTGCCGCACCAAATCCTCGCACCCTTCGAAGCCCCAGCCGCCAAAACGCAGAGTAAGATGCGTAAGGCGCGGACTCGTTCCGTGCAAGCCAGGTTAGGAGTCCGGGGCGCAGGAAAGGACAGGGCCGGTATCGATCTTTTCTATCCTCGATGCGTAGCACGGCGAGCGCGGGGAGGCCCTCGAGGCAACGGTATAGGTCATCGAGGGGGCGATGTTCGCCGATTCCGATGTTGATGAGCTCAAGAGTGCGCAGTGAGCGCCGCGAGGACCGCTCAAGCAGACCGTTGAGGGAGGCGGTGAAACCATGCACGAACCCGTCTCCGTCGACTTCCACGCCGTCGGTGATTGTTAGCTTTTTCAGAACCGGCGCGTCTATCTGCGGGAGGAGAAGATGGCCCAAGCCCGAAACGGCCAGGACGACGAGCTTGGGCAGGTGGAACACGGCCTGGCCAAGATGAATGTCGGGCAGAGCGAAGCCACCGTAGCCATCGATTTCGTCATCAAGGACTTTGAGCCTTCTCAGGTGCGGCTGGGCAGAGAGGTGGCGGATGATGGTGTCAAACTCGCATGCCTCTCCCAATTGCAGAACGTAGACCATGGAAGTGAGCTGCCGGCTCCATGAAGGCATTGTTATAGGATGTTGGTCATACCCGACGGCGAGGGTCGCTGCCTTCATACGGGGCGCATTCTTTACGAAGGCAAGGGGTAGCGGGGCATGAAACTGCTCGACCCACGATTTAGCCATGAGGACGGCACGTTCGAGCAGCGGCGTGTTGAGTTCAGATTGACGAGAAAATAGGATGCAGTCGCCGATCACTGAGACCATCTTCCATCTGTGAGCAGACAGGGTAGCGACGCGGTAGAGGGCCTCTGCTACCCGCTTGTTCGCAGCGACGGCTTCATCGATTTCGTCGTAATACGTGTTGGCGGACGGCGCCTTAGCGTAGACGGACAGCGGTGCATGGCAGGAGCGAGCGAGATACGCCTCCACATCGTCGTGCGGGGAGATGTTGGAGTCATGGATGTTGACGATAGTCCAGAGCTGGGGATAACCAAAGGCAACGGCGCGCCATTCTTGACAAACACGAGCGATGGTCGGCGCCCCTAGATTGCGCGAAGATGGAGGGTAATCCGAAGTACGGTGAAGGAAGATCTCTGAGAGGATTTCTTGGGGAAGGTCTTGGATGGTCGTGGGCGACGATGGCGCAGCGCAGCGCGATGCATGATCATCAGGCAGGAGAGCGCTTGAAATTGTGGTTGCGTCGGTATCCCTCGATGAGGCGCTAGGTGTTAGAACAACCTGACTCGATCGGTTCCGCTGGTCGCTCATGGCTACAGGGCCGCTCGTCATGTATGGAGACTGGCAATGTCCTGTTTGAAGTCGTCTTCCAAAGGCTTGGTGACCTGCGCATGAGATGGCATCTGGGTGAGAATACATGCACACTCCAGATACAAAGTTGAGCACGCACCTTGCCCTATGCTCTGGCTGCCGCACTTACAGACCAGCCAAGCCCCGAGGACTGAGGTCAAGGTCAAGACCAAGAGCGTTGATCAGCGTGGTCGTGACGGTGACACTGGAGTTGTCCCCATCACGCGTAGCTGCTCGTCGAGATCTTACATCTTACCACGATGAACTTCCTCTCGCAAAGGGACCATATATCTATCACTACTATCAGCCATTCAATATAGTTCAAAGTCAGAATCTCGACGCGCTTCAGTCTCTCCAACGACCGCGTCGTACCCGAATCTCTTACGCAGAACGGCCTGCCGAGGTGTCAAGATCCCAGATTTGTATCTCATCGTGCCTACCACTCCGAGGCCACGTTGCCCGGCACCGCTTTCTATGACTGTCCTTCTCGAACACACACTTCTCTTGTTGGTCCCACGACCACAAAGGCCGGCGCGCCGTGATCGCCCGTCCCTTTGTTCCCCCATGGGCCTCCTCGCGGTTTAAAGAGCTACTCGGCGATGCGACATGTGCTGTTGCTGCACCCTCTTCAGCTGTCATAAAGTCATGGGCTTCCTCTCGCGCTCCTCGTCCAAGAAATCCAAGAAGTCGGCCAAGTCGGAGTCGGTCTATGAGCAGGTGCGTGCGCTAGGCGCCACAGTACGCGCGGTTCGCTGATATTTGTGTCGCGTAGCCTTCGCCCGCTAGAAGCCGGCTGTCTTTACAGCGATCGGCGAACGACTCGCCGTCACGATCGACACGACGCTCTACAAGCGAAGATGTTCGTGGCGTCGTCCTCACTCGATCGTCCTTCGTCTCACATATACCCACAGGTCCCCGAACCCCTACCCGCACCTCCCTGCGCACGCGTGCCGTGCGGCGACGACATCTGGGCGCGCCTCATCACGCGCGACGCCACATCCTTCTACCTCGACTTCGCCGACCCGCATGGAAACGCGCTCGACCCTGCTCTCGATGTGCACGACGTCGGCAAGCCCGGAACCATGACCCGCCTCACGCCCGACTTTCCCCTCCTCACGACTCCCTCACCTCAGACGCCGACTTCAAACACGGACCCCTCACCCAAGCGCGTCTCAAAGCGCTCGCCCCTGCGGGAACAAACGCTCCGGGAGCGCACGCTCAGCACCATCAACCGCCCCGACAGCACTTATTTCCTCAACAAGTACGTGAACTCGAGCCAGGCGTCGACGCCTAATTTGCCTTCGCTGCCCCTCGACCTGCCGTCGTGTAGTGTGCCATATGCGTCGTCGAATCCGTCAACGACGGGGTTGTCCAGCTCCCCGACCGGCCGACCGTCCATCTCGACGCCCGGTCGGCCCTCTGTCTCGCCCTCGCGGCCGTCCATCTCGCCGTCTCGGCCGAGTACGCGACCGTCGACGCCGACCAGACAACGCCCGTCCCTCTCCAACGCTCTCCCTCCTCCGCTGGACATCGCCCATCCCCGCTACATCCTCTACCCCACCTCCCGCTACCAGATCCGCCGGAACGCAGACATCGTCGCCGGCGTCGACTTCCAGGTCTACTTCTCCATGACCGGGGTCAGTGGCGCGGCGATCGCGGGTACGGCGCGGGACGGGAGGATACAGGAGAGCAGCGTCAAGCAGACGTGGAGTGCGGTTTGATCTGAGTTCAGCAGCATACTGTACTAGCGTAGGTGAGGGACGAGTGATGGCGTGGCGGACGATTCGGGACGAGGAAACGCAGATATCGAAGCCTCAGAAGGACAGTAAATGATCACTCACGACACATTGTACATAACCCTCACGCACACATTACAAGCCTATCTATCTTAGCGCTCAATCAATGATCTCCGTAGTTATTACCTTTCCTACCGTACCTGAACAATCGCCGCGACGCGTTGTCGTTGTTGGTCAATGCAGTCTAAGGTCTCGGCAAATGCCGCCATCTGCTTGACTTCCTTTTTCCGCGTGTTGGATCTGCTCACGAACCTCTATAGCTTAAATCACCCTCCATGCCCTCTCCACCTGCAAAATTAGACAAAAACGCTCCAGGCGACCCTACCCTCTGCACGTTAGCACACCGCCGCCTCGCTGGTCGGAGAGAATCCTCCCTCTCCGCTTCCGCCGCGTCCTCGGCTTCTTCCTCACCGAGCCTGTGATCGTCCCCCTCTGCCAACGCAGTTCCTCCATGCGCGAGAGCCTCTCAGTGATACAAGAAGAGGGCCACCTCGCCGCCTTGAAGGTCTTGAGCCCATACATCGTCCCGCATTATCACGGCGAGCTTTTTATCATGAGCAGTGTACGCATGTCCGTCGATTTGGCACTCGTGTTAGGGCGTCCAGCGAGGCTCAGCGGCAGCCACCCTCTTGGGAGGTCGTTGGGAGGGTTGTGGATTAAGTATCTTGGGCTTGAGGGCGAGGGTTGCGAGTCGAGGTGGTGGCTGTGTGTGGAGTAGGAAGTCGGTGAGCTGGTCGCGCCGTGCCATACACCCTATAATATTTCTAAACTACCAGCGGCTTTCCTTTTGTGTATGCAAGAGATCCTCGAGGCCTCCCTGCGGCTGCTCGAGCGGTCTTCTTTTTAGTTGTATCGCTACCGTCTCAAGGATCGAGCGATTACGAAGCCTTAGGACGTCCCGCTAAGGGCTTGAACGTTGAACGGAAATAGAGGCGTCGAACAAAAAGGGCCGAATTTGCGCCCTTTAGGGAATTTAAACCCATCGAATCTTCCTCTTGAGGACAGCTGGCAAATCCCTCCTGAGTTCCTAACTTTGCGAACCCACCCTTTTGCACAGGGCCCATCCCCTCAAGGGATGTTAGCGGCGGAGGGCTGCTCAGCTGTTATGGGCGCTTCAGGTATGCCTCAGGTCATTGACTAAATCTTGGGTTAAATTTGGCGCGGAGGGTTCGCAGGAGGGTAAGTAGAGGTGCTTTGCAGGTGAATTGTGAGAAGGTACTGTCTCTTGCGGTGGGAAGTGGATAGAAATGTTGTTTTTGAGCGTGAATGGGGAGCAGTCGCCGCTGTTTGCAATTGTTCGGTCGTGAAGTTCAACTTGTCATGTGCACCTTCGGCACGAGCCGGCTTCGGTCTTTGCCGAAGGCAATTGTCCATTTCAGAACTTGTCCGCTGCCCTCATCTTCGGCCTCAACCAAAGACCGTGTTTGCCCCCCACCCTCTCTCTCTCCCTCTCGCAATGCACTCTATGACTCAAGAACTAGGCTTTACTCAATTGCTCGCCAGCTTTGACTCAATTGAAGACTCATGGTGAATTCAAGTCCGCGGCGCTTCAAGCTGTTGAAAGCCTCATGTTTTCGGCGTGTCCTCTCACGTTCTATGATGACCTCGCCTACATCTTGACATTGGAAAGCATGGCAGTAGCATAGCCCTGCTCTCCAAGCTAGGAAGGTCAGGCCTTGCCGATGGATATGCTGTAGAAGACGAAGTCACCGGTGACTAACTTGAATACGCCAGCGCCTCTTCGACCACGCCTGAATGCCCTCGACTACGAAGACAAGGCGGAAATGAATCCCGCTCTGCGTAGATCATCACGCTTGATCTCTCCGCCCCCTTCTGCCACGCCGAATGACGACGCAATGCTGTAGAGCGCGCCGCGGTGCTGATGCGCGAGGCGCGTTGCTGTTGAGCGACAAGTACTGGCGCCTCGGGAGTCAGCAGGTCGCGATATCCTTCCCGTTCGCAGATAGCGGCTACCTACTTGTCTAATCTCTTTGTCGCCGTTCTCGAAGACGATAGCCCAGCTTCGAAGGGAGGAGCTTGGGGATACGTCCCGGTGCGTTGTGCTGTACACGCCTATCGACGCGGCCTGCTGATCGTGTGGCTCGTCAGGTGTGCGCCGCGCCTTGCGCGCGTCTCGCTGCTCTTCTCGCCGATCCTCGCACACTCGCACACTCTCAAGCCCCTCCCCCCGCTCACCATCTCCTCATTTTGCCTTCCCACATGTCGGACGGCATTCTCAAGCACCTTGAGAGCGCCCTCCCCGATCACTTAGCGCGCAACGGCAATATCCCTTGCCCCATGCGCTTCATTCGATACCTGCTACAGTTCGAGGAGATGCTCAACCGCACGGGTGTATTGTGTATCGTGCAATCCAATACGGATATGGCAAGGGTGGTGGGAAGGCTGGTGAGAGTGCTGGTCGGCGTGTTAGTGGATGAGCATTGCAGAGGGGACTCGACAGTGGGTGAGAGCGTGAGTGGGGCTACGAGGGGGGCCTCAAGGAGAGATGCGAGCGCAGGTGTAGCAAGATCAAGCAGGAGAAGGGAAGCACCGTCGCACGCGTACGCGACTCCATCACAAGAAGACTCTCGGCGTATACCCTCGGATTCGAGGCGCCATACCATCGATCCCAGGCGTATACCCTTGGATCCCGACGGCGTCTATACCCAACCAAATGGCTTTCGGAGTGATGCAGCATATACTCTATGCGCTAGTGCTTGCGCTCCGGACAGTGCGTCGGTGCATCGGAGGTTTGCGCAGACGACCACGGAAAGGAGGACGGGGTTGCAAATCATGGCCGACGTCTTGGAGAAGCTGGATCAGGTGGGGGATGTGGTGAGATTGGCGAGCGATGTTGTTACTCGAGCGGGGAGTGATGCTGCCCACGCGCACTCTAGCAGCCCTTTGCACGCCGACAACTCTCGGGCTGGTCCTCAAGCAAGACATTCCCTCTCACCCTCAAGGAGCTCTCCCTCGCGCGCCGGCGGTTTGGCCTCCCCAGCGAGCAGCTCCATCTCTTATGCCAGCAACTGCTCTCATGCAAGCACCCACTCGAATGCTCCGCACTTGCATCCGGATGTCGCTCGTCACCCACCTCCCACCGTCACTCGCAGCCCGCACGCGAGCATTTCACACCAACCCCCCAACATCACCCGCCTCCTTAACTTTTTCATCGCTTGGATGAAGCGCAACCCCGACGCGGTGGTCCCGCACGTCTGCCGCTCCGCGCCTTTGGTGTCAAATCCGGCGGTTCTGGTCGCGCTGATAGCGTATGTTGCGCGGAATCCTCGGCTGGGGGACGCTCTGTATGGTGCGCAAGCCCCTGCGCCTGCGCACGGCGCGCCAGCTCCCCGACAACGAGAGGCTTCAGAAGCCTCTCAGCTTGCTTTTAAGTGCCTTGCGCACTATATGGTCCAGTGCGGCGAGGGTCGACGCGATGGACGATCCGAGGACGCATCGGCGAGTCGACAAGAAGAATCAACATATACCCATCATCAAATACGATACCCCTTGCAGTCTCCGAGTGGAGACGCACGCCAGCTCCCGAGCGCAGACGCCCACTCGCGCCTTCGCCAACACAGACGACGGAATGTTTGGCTGGCCTACTTGGCCGATTTGGACGACCATAACGCGCGAGCATTCGTTTACGACTGTATACAAATCGTCCATTGGGTTGATTCCGAGGACAGGAAGAATGCGGGTGCCCGGGAGCAAGGACATGACACGACTGCGTATCCGGGTCAAGGACACCATTCCATTGTGAACCAAGGACATTATCAGACTGTGAGTCACGGACACTATTCGACTGCGAACCGAGGACAGTACTGGACTGCAACTCAAGGCGCCTTGGCCTTGAGGAGATGTCTCATGGACGATGCTCTGTATGTTGCGCGCAGATTGCGGCAGCGCGGTGTGGCGCTGAGTGAGTTGTATTGCGGCTCAGAGCTCCTCAAAGCCCTGAGACGAGAGAGAATAAGATAGTGTCTGCAAGAATATATCTTTTTGCCTTCGTTCGAATCCGTCACAGTGAGATTTGCGCTGGGCCTATACTAATGTGGCGATTCGCAAAGTACAATACCTTCCAAATCAGGAAACAAAGACTGCCATTTCGGCAGATCTTGCAGAGTTCGTGCCTTCAATTCATTCCGACATCTCTGAATCTCTCCACACGTCTCCAATGATGCACCCGCGATACAGTCTTAATGAATGAAAAGCCCCGCAATCGAATGGGGGGAAGCAAAGGGGAAGGCGCGTCTGTCGCACAGTGATCTGCGGGCAATGTTCTTTTACACGGGTCACTAAGTGATGTCCTTCTCAGACAAGAGGGGCATATGACCTAGCAGGGAGCGAGGAATATCTTGGGAGGGTGACGAGAAAAGGGCGGGTGCACAAAGCGCAGCATCAAATGGGATGATCATCGGCACCTTGTCCTCCCCGTTCTTTGCAATCTATTTCTCTCTCCTTCTCCGTCGTTCTTGAGGTGATCCCCGCTCGCGGCGACGACGGCTGCACTACCATGAGCGACGACGAGCCGACACCACGATCTCCTGGCGACGTCCTCCTCGCCTTCGCCCCCGAAGTGCGCGAGAAGCCTGTCGCGAAGTACCTGCTCTCCTTCGACTGGGCCAGCACGCCTCTCGGACCCATAACCGAATGGCCGCAGTCCCTGAAGACCGTTGTCGCGCTTATGCTCGTCAATCCCTCCCAGTGTTGCATGTTCTGGGGGCCGGAGAAGACGGTGTTGTACAATGACGCCTGGGCGCAGATTTCGGGGGCAAAGCATCCCCATCTCATGGTGCGTAATATATTCCTCGAGATGAACGTGTGCTGACAGTGCGTAGGGTAGGCCAGGCAGGGTAGCGTTCCACGAGATCTGGGATACGTTCTCGCAGCATTGCGATCAGGTGTACAGTGGCAAGGTGTGTAGCATGGCAAGGCTCGCAAAAGGTGCCTGACTATCCCCCCAGCTAGTAGGCCGAGTTGACGACCTCGTACTCTTCGAGTCGCACGCTACGGAAGAACAGACCGCGAGTTTCCACAGTCCGATCCCCGTTACGCCTGAATCGACCGAAGACGATCCACCTGTCCTGGAGACGTACTTCACGTTCGTGTCTCTTCGCTAGCTCATCATTCCCCCTCACAATCCCTCCAGCTGGTCATACTTGCCCGTCCAGATCGAGGACGGTAGCGTCGGTGGCATTATCAATAAGTGCCTTAACTCCTCACGTTCATGCGCTTTTCCTCACTCACCCTCGCCCCCTCCTCAGTTGCATGGAAACCACCGACAAGGTCTTGTCCGAACGCCGAATGCATACTGTCCGCCGCGTTGCCGAGTGTACTTCCCTTGCACAGACCACGGCCGAGTTCTGGCCTGCTTTGACGGAAGCATTCACGGACAACCAGTACGACTTTCCGTACTTTATGTGCTATGCTGCTAGCGCGGCGGAGTCTGCTGCGTGTGACTCCCCGTCAGGACAGTCGACCTCTTCGCGCTCCTCTTCGTCATCCTCCATACGCTCTACGATCTCTCCTATCCGGTTACAGCTCAAAGAGGCGGTCGGTATACCAAAGGGACATCCGGCAGCTCCTGAGGTCGTCGAGCTGCACTCCACAGCGGACGAGGGCGTGCCGTGGCCATTTGTCGAGGCCTGCATGTCACGCATGCCCATCCGCGCGGCCAATCCCTTCCCTGTGGTTGAGCACGAAGACAATGATGCGGGCCGCGCGTGGGCTGAATATGCGCGAAATCGCGCCTGGGGCGACCCTCCCGGAGACGCCGTCGTGATGCCTTTGACTTCACCGGACGGAGGGCTCATTGGCGTGCTGGTGCTTGGGTTGAACACGCGAAGGCCATATGCCGGGCGCTACGCCAACTTCCACGCCACACTGGTGAAGAATCTGAGCGCGAGCTATGCGGCGACGCTCGCGTTCGAGCAACAAATACAGCGCGCGGAGGAGCTGAGGGCGTTGGACAGGGCGAAGACGGTCTTTTTCCAGAATGTATCGCATGAACTTCGGACACCTCTCACGCTCATTCGCGGGCCCTGCGAGGATGCGCTACGCGCTGAGAAGCTCGACCCGGCGGCGCGGACGCGATTCAGGTTTATTGATAGGGCTAGCAAGCGGTTGTTGCGCTTAGTGAACAGCTTGATGCTGTTCTCTAGCGCAGAGGCGAGGAAACTGCAGGTGCGTGCATACCCAGTCTCGCAGCTCTTGCCGGCTGACACGCCTCCACGCAGGCCCACTACCGTCCGGTGAAGTTGGGATCTGTAACTGCGGATATGGCGTCTCTATTTCGCTCTGGCATCGAGCGCGCGGGGTTGAGTGAGTGATTGGCTGTCGTCTACCACACCTTGTTGCTCATAAGCCGTTCAACATAGCGTTCAACGTCAATTGCGAAGATCAGGATGGCAAGATGGTCTTCATCGACATCTTCCTTTGGGAGAAGATAGTCTTCAATCTGCTGTCGAACGCGCTCAAGTATACCAAGGAAGGGTATGCTTTTGGTCTTAGTGCCTTTGCAAAGCACCGCTGACTTCTGTTGTAGCTTCGTCAACGTCAACCTGAGGTATACGTCGACGGAGGCCATCCTTCGAGTGGAAGATTCAGGCTGTGGGATCCCTTCAGACCATGTCGGCCGCGTCTTAGACCGCTTCCACCGAGTCGAGTCTTCCGAGGGGCGTTCAGTCGAGGGCACTGGCATCGGCCTTGCGCTTACCTCCGAGCTGGTCAAGCTGCACGGAGGCCGGATCGATGTTACGAGCGAGCTTGGGCGGGGGTCGGCCTTCACGGTGCACCTACCGCTTGGCGACAAGCACCTTCCGCAAGAGGGCGTTGAGCACGAAGCGGAGTCACACGAGCATACGAGTACGGACTATATGGGCCGGCTGGCGACGGATGCAGGGGGCTGGCTCGCGGAGGACTCGGCGGACTCGACGAGCCAGAGCTCGGCGGGAGTGGTGGGCGAGGGGGAGAAGGGGTCGCAGCTGCAGCCGTTCAAGGTGCTGCTGACGGAGGATGATGAGGTGCGCGCGTTTTGACAATGTACAGTGGGGCAGGCGCTAAAGCGAACTTGCGAACAGGACGCGCGCCAGTACATCCATTCGATCTTGAGGGGCATTGTGCAGGAGGTAGTCACCGTGCCAGACGGCATGGCTGCGCTGGAGTACATCGAGTCGTCAGAGAAGCCACCGGACTTGTTAGTAACGGACATGATGAGTGAGTGCGCCTTGCAACAGTTTGGTTTGCTTTTTGGCTGACCTGACTGTCTAGTGCCTCGCATGAACGGCGCGGAGCTCCTCCAAACACTCACGCACCATCATGATACTAGTATCCAAGCCATGCCAGCCATCGTCCTTACCGCGCGCACGGGGCAGGAGGGCGATGCCCGGGTAGATGGGTTGCTGCATGGGCCGGTTGACTATTTGCTCAAGGTGCGATCGCTCTCTTTGGACATTCAGACCAATGGGTTGACTTGGCTTCCCTATAAGCCCTTCAGCGCCACCGAGCTCACTCAGCGTGTCGAGACGCGGCTACAAGCCTTGCGGCAGAAGCAGGAACTCGAGCGGCTTGTCGAACAGAGGACAGCCGCTCTCGACAGTGCTCAGCAGCGGTATCGACGTATGAGCGAGCTGGCGCCAGTCGCGTTGTTTGAGACCGACGAGGACGACCGAGAGCTGATCACGTACGCGGTAAGTATAATCGCAATTTCTCATTGGTGGTATTTGATGCTAAAGTGCCGCAGAACGAGCGCTTTTTCACACTGACGGGCTTGCCGAAGGTGCTACCGTTGCGGCTGGATGTCTTCGTGGATATGTGAGTACAACCTTGGACATGGAGATCGTACGACTGACCTAAGTCCAGGGTCGCACCCCAACATCAGGCCATTGTGCGCGAGCACTGGTTGGACGTTCTCGCGAACGGGGTGACGGCGCGCTTCGATTTCCTGTGAGTGTGATGATTAATTTGTCGTAAGCCAACTGAAAAACTGCTGTCAGCTTCGTCGACGATAAGAACGTCTTTGCTGAGATCATCCCATCCGCGTCCGGCGGGCTGTGTAAGCTGGAATATCGCGTCTTTTTTCACTCTGTGCTCATACAGTTTATAGTGGCTACACTGACCGACCAGACTGAGCAACGGCGATTCCTCGCGCAGCAGTTGGACACTGAACGTGCGAAGGCAGACGAAGCTGTCAGGCAGCGACGTCTCCAGGAAGCATTTATCGACATTGGTACGCTCTCTCGTCGGTCACCTGATTTTTCATGTACTGAACCAGCAAATGACAGTATCGCATGAACTGCGGAACCCTCTCTCGGCGATATTGCAAAGCGCGGACTTGCTCTCGGGCTCGATTGTGCGATTGAACGATATTATGCAAGAGGTCTTCGTGTCTATGAAGACTGGTCTGCCACTCCCCGGGCAACGGCTCAAGAAGCTGGTGGGTCATACTTGAATTTGCTCCACGCTGTCCGCTGACTTGGGGCTCAGATGGACGACAGCGAGACAGAATTGCAGGATGCGAGCCACGCTGTTGCCTCGGTCGAGTTGTGTGCCCGTCATCAGACTATCATCGCCAGCGATATTCTTGTCGTCTCGCGGCTTGACTCGTTAGTTGTCTTGCCTTGCTCGTTGTCGTAACATGCTGATCTCGGTCCCAGGAATCTGCTGAGTATGAAGCCGACAATGTTCCACCTCATGGACGAGATGCGAAGCACGCTGGCTATGTTCTCCGTTCAGGCGGAGACGCAGAACATTAAGTTCTTGCTCAAGCCGGAAGGCGTCGACGCCGAGACGAGGATTGTGGCTGACCCAACAAGGTTATGCCAAATCCTTGTTAACCTGATGTGAGTCGTTGCTTTTACCTGCTATCTCATTCTGGCTGTACTTACGTCTTGCTCAGATCGAACTCGTGTCGAGTGCTAGAGTGAGTGGTTCGCAAGGATGTTCGCTAAGCTCTCACTGACGCCTTTCCAGGTCTTGGGAAGGGAAGCGCGAAATCACCATCGAGATGTCTCTGGAAATGCGCCGTCCCTTTGCTCTAGCAGTTCACTCTCGTCACGCCTCGGAGGAAAACACAGACCCCACTCATCTCTGGCTTACCTTCCATATCTCTGACACGGGCCCGGGGATTCCCGTCGAGGATCAAGCGCGCCTCTTTACGCGCTTCAACGACGTGCAGGCGGTACAGACGGCAGGCCGACGGTCTTCCAGTATGGGTGGAACCGGGCTAGGTACGTTGCCTATCTCAATCATGACGACGTCGCTACTCACGGCGCTCCTTGCAGGCTTATACCTCTGCCGGAAGCTTGCCGAGCTTCAAGGCGGCGCCATCAAGTTCGACGGAGAAGCGGGCAAGGGAGCCTCCTTCCTGTTCTTCATTGAAGCTCGTCTCGCACCTCCGGCACCTAGCGCGTTCTCCGCGTACGCGAAACGCAGCTCGGAGCGCTTCGAACGGACGGGCTCGATATCGCCCCGCCCCGGGATATCGCGGACAACGTCGGACGTTATCCTGCATCATGCGGAGAAGCGCAATGGAACGCAGAGTACGCCCGAGGTCGAAGTCGGCGCGCGGCAGGCGACGAGCAACGGAACAAACCTGAAGTCCGAGTTCAAGCCCGACGTGCTGAACGAGAAGCTGCTGAGCGTCCCGGTCGTTGCGAGTCCGGACTTGGAGCCGGACATGATCCTCAAGAGGCCGGAGGTGCGCCAGAAGGAAGAGGAGGCACGGCGGCGGCAAGAGTCGGAGCGCGAGGAGCGCCATCGCCAGGAGTCTTCCGCTACTCGGCAGGAGGGCGATCCTGTTGAGCGCGCTTCATTGCATGTGCTAGTGGTCGAGGATAACGTGCGTCTGGTCCAGTGCGCCTGTGATTTGACTTGCTAACCGGCCGCTTCGCGTCTTAGGCTGTAAATCAGAGGCTGCTTCGTCGGCAGTTAGAGAAGGCAGGCTTCCTGGTTGATACAGCTAATCACGGGCTACAAGGTAAGCCATTTCCACGACAATAGACCTCATGAAAATGCTGTAATGAATGACGCGCAGCGCTGCAACTTCTCGAAGAGGGGGCTTTGGCGACTGCAACGCAGCCCTATCCATCCGTCGTACTGATGGACCTGGAGATGCCTGTTATGTGCGTACATCGTGTATATTTTTTCGCTTTCTCGACACTGAATTGTATTGAAGGGACGGCCTTGAGGCGACATCGCGGATACGCGCGCTCGAGGAAGAGGGCAAGCTCCCGCCGCCAAAGATGCCAATATTTGCGATCACGGGCAACGCGAGACAAGGCCAGGTCGATGCGGCGCTGGCGGTAGGAATGGACGAGGTGTTCATCAAGCGTGAGTTTCTCCAGATGGCTTCTCTTCATCGGATGATAACAATGAGCTGACTCTTCACTCACAGCGTACAGGCTCGCGGACGTCGTAGCTCGCATCGACCGCGATGGCCGTCAAAGAATGACAATGGCGGACATGATACCTGATCAGGACTTGACGCCTACTGAGCGCGTCTAACGCCAGGATGTCGTACTGGAAGTTGGTGTCCATACATCGTGCTCTCCATCATCGAATCACCACCCTATTTCCTCCACATCGGCATCGCTATTTTCTGCATTGTACTTTGCATGGGTGTATCACCAAACAATTCGCATGGGTTTCGGGCTGCTTTACTATCGGTCGTGCTCTCTCTGTATCTTTATCATGTAGATCATTCGTAGGTAGACGGGCATCGCATTTACTATTGCTGGAAATTATGGTACAAAAGCTATTTCTTCATGGCATGTTCTGGCTGTTTTATCGGCATACTCGTCATTTCTACCACTCCCACTTGCCGAGGCCGGTGTAATCCACGAATTGCCCGCCGTGCGTTTCCCTGGTCGCGATGTCGATCTGCTCGAGGACACCGCGGGCACTCTCCTCTGCAGTGATGGGAGGGAAGGCAGCGAGCAACTGCTCGATGCCTGGCGTCTTGTCGTACGCCTGTCGCGCCCCGTCGGTCGCGACGGTGCCCGGGCTTATCGGAAATATCACTGCGAGACCGGTGAGCCAAGTGATTGAACAGCGAAGGAGGGAACACGGATAGACAGAGAGCGGGCGTAATACTGACCAAAATCGGGGAAGTCGTGATGCAGTTTGCGAACGACCCAGTTGAGAGCAGCTTTGGAGGCGCCGTATGGATACATGAGCATCGAGGTACGGCCCGCATTCGCGATGCTGCCGAACCCGGAGGAGATGGCCACGAATTTGGGCGCCTTGCTCTCTTTTAAGAGTGAGTACGTCGCCTGGAAGAGGACGAGGGGGCCGTTGGTGTTGACCTGGGAGCCCTGATCAGTTCCGCGCCGCAAACAATCACGCTGTTGGGAGACGATTGTTCCTGGAGGTAGGGAAAATGGCTCATACCGCACCTCAAAGTGGCGGATCATATCCTCTGGCCGTAGCTCAAGGGCGGAGTCGAAGACGTCGGCTACGGCCGCGTTCGCGATCACGACGTCAAGCCGTCCCGTGACTCGCTTGACTTCCTCTACTGCGGCGATGTTGTCGGCCTTGTCTGGAGAGATGAGTTTGACGACGTGAAAACGATCTGGGTGCGCTTTTGCGAGCGCTTGAAGATCGCTGGCCGTAGCAGGATCGCGGGCACCAGCGAAGACGACGGCGTCTGGGCGAGCGGCCAGCAAGGTCACAATGGCGAGTCCTGAAGAAGAAATCTTAGCCGTGCACTCCGCGCTGTATGCAGAGCAGAGGAGACATACCAATGCCGCGGCTCGCGCCTGACACAAGGTAGACGGTGGGAGACATGGCGATGCTATAGTAAACAGTGCACTGCAGAGCGCTTGGCGTGGGTTCTTGTGCTCGCTGCTCATTGGGATTTTGTATCCTCAGACTCGAGTAAAGTGACTCTTCCCGGTACTGTCATCGGCTCGGGATACCCTCCTAGACATGGCATTAGTCAGGTAAAGGTGAAATTGATCTGGCTTCGTCGACGACGCCTTGCAGCACGCAAGCAAGGTAGCGCTTCTGCCTTACAAAGGCAGGCATAGCATTCGGGAAACCCACCTGCGTCAAGTGAATGCCAGACCAGCAGACCTGCCTCCATAGAAAACGCATCAATCGAAGACAGTTTACCCTGAGTTCGTCACGGTGCCGAGTGGCTTCAGTACTGGGGCGTGACCTTCTTGGGGAGTGACAGGGGTACTGACCGTACTGACCTATAGAAGTAGCTCGAGGAGCCTCTCATAAGCCATAATCACCTCGAAGCTGAGTGTATCATCCAATTATCTGTCTTCAGCTCGAGTCTTGGATTGGAGGGATTGCCTGGTGGTTTCCAGGTACGCCCAAAAAATGCTTAGTGTGTTCTTCCAAAGAGGTTACTATATTGGCTTGGATGAACACAATCGAAGGTGCGAAAGAGAGGATGAGGAAACGTGACGAGTGCGAAAACGAACCTGAAACTATTCTCTTCGGCAAAGACCGATACCGGCTCGAGCCGAATGTACACGTGACAAGTTGAACTTCAACTGCGGGAGACCGAACAATCGCAAACAGCGCTGAATGCTCTTCGTACACGTTCGAAAATAACGATTGCGTCCTTCAACTACTATCTGGGCTGACTTGAGCCCTCGAGACGCATACAAAGTGCCTTTAACTAGCCCCCTGCGAACCCTCTGCGTCAAATTAAACCCCAAAACTCTGTCAATGACTTGATGCATACCTGAAGCAATTGTAACAGTTGAGCAGCCCTCTGCCAATGACATCCCTTGAGGGGATGGGTCCTGTGCAAAAGGGTGGGTTCGCAAAGTTAGGAACTCAGGAGGGATTTGCCAGCTGTCCTCAAGATTCGATGGGTTTAAATTCCCTAAAGGGCGCAAGTTCGGCCCTTTTTGTTTGACGCTAGTAGACATTTTTTCTTTTTCTTCCTTGGGCTTGTTGACTTCCTGTTACGTCGCGTTACTGGGAAAACAACACGAACGCAGATCTCTTGACTACCTATGGTAGTCGCGCGCAGCGTGAGTCGCCTCATCCTATGGTAACGGACACGAGATGATTCCCTCAGAACGTCCCAGCAGTCAGACTACCACGAGGTCGGAAAGCAATTCAATTCGTCTTCCGTGTCATAGCTACCTATCGCATGCCTCAGGTTTGCTACCACTCCCATTTGCCGAGACCGGTATAGTCTACGAACTGCCCGCCGTGCGTCTCCCTGGTCGCCACATCAATCTGCTCGAGTATGGCGCGGGCGCTCTCTTCGGGAGTAATGGGACGGAAGGCCTCGAAAAGCTCTTTCGTGCCCGGAGAGTTTTCGAACACCGCGCGTGACCCGTCGGTGGAGACGGTGCCCGGGCTGATGGGGAATATGACTGTCGAGATGGGAAGTTAGACAATATGCGCGAGGCGGCGGACACGGAGAGCAAGCAAGCGAGTGAATACTAACTGAAGTCGGGAAAGTCGTGATGCAGCTTGCGAGTGACCCAGTTCACGGCGGCCTTGGATGCGCCGTAGGGGATCGTCAATACGTCGGTCTGACCAGCGAAGGTGATGCTGCCCATCCCGGAGGATATGGTCACGAATTTGGGCGTTTTGCTCTCCTTGAGGAGCGGGTAGGTCGTCTGAAAGAGAATGAGGGGGCCGATGGTGTTGACCTAAGAGGTCGCGTCAGGCCTTACTTGTGTAAGGATTCCGTTACAGATTCGCCCCGCACCTCAAAATGCCTAACCATATCCTCTGCCCGTAGGTCGAGAGCAGAGTCGAAGACGTCCGCGAAAGCCGCGTTGGCAATCACGACGTCGAGACGGCCTGCGATGCGCTTGATCTCCTCCGCGGCGGCGAGGTGGTCGTCTTTGTCCGGAACGATGAGCTTGAGAATGTGGAAGCGGTCGAGGTGTGACTTTGCGAGCGCCTGCAGGGCGGTGGCGCGTGCGGGGTCGCGGGCACCGGCGAAGACGATGGTGTTGGGACGAGCGGCCAGCAGGGTGACGAGAGCGAGACCTAGAAGTGAAGCGTTAGGCGCGAATTCTAGACGAGATAGACCAGACGCCCACCGATGCCGCGGCTGGCGCCGGTTACGAGGTAGACGGTGGGTGACATGATTTGTTTGTGGGCCAGATAGCTGGTTAGAATGAGTAGCGTAGTAGCTCCTTCATGGTGCCTTTATAGCCTCCGTATTCTTTACTTCGATGAATGTCGCCATTGAGATCAATATAAATCCCGCGCAGTGTTAGTCAAGCAATGCATACAGCAACCCGAGTCGGTCCTCGTCGCCGTTGGCCTATAGGCGGCAGCGCGGGAGGGGTCGCACATTACAGAACGCCGCAGCTGTCGGGATATACATTCTCAGTGATTGACGCGCGTCCTGCCATCGGTAGCGCAACCGATGAGGCCGTGACTTCCATGGTCAAGTGTTGACAGTGAACCGCATGCTGGTCTGAGAAACACCTCGCCAAGCAGACCCCAAAGGATTAAGTGACCTGAATACGACACACATGTCGATTATCTACCGAGGGAGTTGATGGTAGGAGCAGAGAGTCAAGGTCACGTGGTCATTTTCTTTGCGCTTTGAAGTGGCGCTCTACTGCCAGATGCTCGTCTGAAGCCTCAGGGCCATAACACAGGGACTGTAGCAGATATAAGATTTTGGAGTAGATCTAATCACCGCGATATACTGTATGCTGTCACGTACATCCTATTGCCCCAAATACTCGCTCAACCCCCTCCAGAACTCGCACCTCGCCAGAAGACCTGGGTCTGTACGCATTGGTGCTATGTAAGGCTCGCCCGACTCGGTGACATCGAAGAGAACCTCTGCAGGGCGAGCCTTTGACCATGCGGGCCAGTCGACGTCGTCCTCTGACGTCGTGAATGCATCGCTGGCGCCAAAATTGGCTGCTGCAGGCCATCTCCATTCGAGAAGCAGTGATTTGAGGGTGTCGACAACGCGAGTAAGGAAGCCGAAGTCCCTCTGTCCCCATCGTACAGATGAGCGCCCGTCCCGCGCGAAGCTCGTGAAGATGCCCGTAAATGCGTCAGCGAAGGTCTCGGAGGGCGGGATGTGGGGGTAGACGGGGTTGCCGCGTAAGCTGCGCGGGTGTTTAGCATGTTGTTTGGAAAGTTAAATGGGATTGATTTTCGCAGAAGGGACGGGGAAGGATGGGTATTCAACGCATGAGAACAAGTAGTCAACACTCACGATTTGAAGTAGTAATTTACATCATGCCCATGGCCCGCGGGCGCTACCGCGAGCGTGGCCTTGTAGAACTCCTTGAAGCCGGAAGAGATCGAGTAGGGAGGGCAGACGAATACGGCTGTTGGTAAACATCGGTCAATTGCTTTAGTCCGTAATCGTTGCGACACAAAGGAGTAATCACGCACCCTCAGCGACAAGCGTCCTCTGTACCTCCTCCGGCGTTCCCAGTGGCTGATAAATTTTGACCGCTTTCGCTACTTGCTCGGCGGGTAGTGCGGGAAACCATCCAGACACGAGGTCGGCGAGCGGTAGGTGGGCGAGAGCGGTATTGGTGAAGTAGGCGCCCTCGTTGGTGTTTGTGGTGGCGAGAAGTTTGTCCTGAGAGGATAAAAGAGGTTAGCTGTCGCTGTATATAAGCAGGCGACGAGGGCCCTCCGCACTGTAGAGCGACACTCACCACGTTCGCGCGCCCCTCCGCAAGCGCCTTGAGCGGTCGTTGCTGTATCAGCTCCTCATCGATGACAGGGAGGAAAGAGAAGGAGCCGTAGAACTTGCTGGAGCAAATGGAGTAGGCGGCGGCGCGGAGGGTGGGGGCGTCGATAGTACGCAGGCAATCGAGGGAGGAGCAGTTCGTAGCGCGGAGGAGGGCGGCGTAGTCATTCTCGACCAGAGGATG
Organism: Pleurotus ostreatus/Saccharomyces cerevisiae fusant; assembly: GCA_024196135.1. Classification (NCBI taxonomy): domain Eukaryota; kingdom Fungi; species Pleurotus ostreatus/Saccharomyces cerevisiae fusant. Next base: position 19,412 of record JAMQCK010000203.1, on the reverse strand, counting down.
ATTATATTCGTACTGCGGGAGCGCGCTGTACGACGCGATCATAGCTTTGTGGAAGAGCGGTGGATCCGTCTGCCCGCCGTTCGCGATAATGTGTTGGATGACGGAGGCGCCGCCGGCGGACTCGCCAAAGAGCGTCACGTCGTTGGGGTCGCCGCCGAATTTGGCGATGTGGGATTGGATCCAGCGGAGGGCGAATTGTTGGTCCACTGGGGGAGGGGTCAATTGTTGAATGGAGCGGTCACATGAAAATGGAAAAGGGGCGGGGAGAAGAAATGAAAGAAAAGAGAGAAAGGACGTACACAGCCCAACATTCAACACGCCCTCTTTCTTCACCTCTTCGCCCGATAGGAAGCCAAACACGTTCAACCGGTACTGGATCACGACGACGACAAAGTCGCCGTGGGATGAGTCGACGAGGTCCTGCCCGTCGAAGATGTCCTGCCCGGTGTAGCCGCGGATGCTGCCGACGTTGAACCCGCCGCCGTGGATCCAGACGAGGACGGGTTTCTTTGGTTGAGCATCTGCGCCGTTTTCTGTTTGGCTGGCGCCAATGTTTGCGGTGGTGAACACGCTAGATGAATGCGTGAGCAGAGGACTTTGTGACGGGACGAGCCTACACACTTCAAGAACAGACAATCTTCGGAGAACGGCAAATCAAACATTGGAGGCGGGTCGAGGGGCGCGAAGCCGAAGCCGGTGCCATAGCACATAGGTGGTAAGGTGTATGCTTTCAATACTTCGGACTCGTCCGCTTCGCGAGCGGGCGATTGTGGCGGGCGCCAGCGGAGGGAGCCTACGAGACATTCAAGTTATGGAAGATGAAAACTGGATAGTCATGAGCGAAATCGCTTACCGGTAGGAGGCGCCGCATAGCGAATACCCAGAAAGCGGTTCGTACTGGTGCTTGCGTCGTATATGCCCTCGTATCTTGCATAGCCCAGGTCGACGACGGGTCGGAGAGACTCATTGACGGTCGAATTGGACGTGGCGTGAAAGGCATGTTGCGAGAGGCCGAGAGTCTCGTCGTCGAGCTGTGCGGTCACGCGGAGGGCGAGAAGCAGGGCGAAGACAGCGGTTTTTGTCGGGAACATTTTCGCAGTACCGTTGGAATCCAGACAAGCTCAGTCGTAGACAAGCCTAATTGCTGGGATGCACAAGAGAGCACAGAGACTAGCCACAATCGATATGCCACCCGCCATCGTATATTTATGGTCCGGAATTTGACCCACATCGTGCCCCCGCCGAGTCGGGTGCGACTCGGAGCCCCCGACGCGGAAGAGTCTGGGGATAGTCTCTGTGACTCACTGGCCTCCGAAACGGGGAAAAACATTCGTTAGGGTGATGCGGGAAGGGAGGGAGGCTGCTGTACGTCGGAGAGGGTGCTTTAAGTAGGTGTCTAGCAAGGCGTGGCTGATCTCCCGCGATGCAGACGGAGGCGCAATCAGTAGGCCACGCCCTTATCCTCGACAGGCATAGAGGCTGCACTGCAATCCCTGGTGTGGCAAGACGCCGGAGTCCCGTCCATTTGAGCAAGTGAAGGTTGTAAGCAAGTTGTGGGTCCGGTCAAGAGTTGACTGTGACATCACTTGACGCACGTGCGCAGGACCCAGAAGAAGAAACACCGCCAAGCAATCGGCTGCTTTCTTTCTTCTCTCCCATCGTTACTCCAATGAGAGGAGGCAAAAGGATTGTAAATCTATGCAGTTTTATTAACCTGATACTTTAGCATCTATCCAAACCCGAAGGCGATCCGGGTCTGAACATATCAATATTGTCCGAATTCTACCTTCGCCATATGTAAGGTGGCAGCGCAACGTATGTACTCAGGTAAATCTTTGGCACTCACTACAGCTTCAGCTTTATACCTCTCCGCCTCTGATTCAAGCACTGAGATTATGAATTGCGCGTACGCAGAGGGAGGCTGTGACCACGCTTGAGCTACTCAACTTGCAGCCAATTGTAAGGACACCAGGTGCGACTTCATATCGAGTCGGAAGGCTTCAGAGCTGCTCCTGCTTGTAAGATGAGGTTTTTGAGAGGAACCGAGGGTTTGCGCCTGTATCTGCAGTTAGTCTCTTTTAGTCATGTTATCGATGTTAACCTGCAACAACCTGAAGATTGGGGTCAAGTGAACCGGCCCTTCGAAAAGTGATGCTTAGCAAGCTAGAGTTCAAGGGGGCTAAACCAATGTGGTACTGTGCAAAGGAGAAGGAGAAGTACCATCTCCGGCCAAGTCCAAACGTTGTGGGTCCCGGCAAGCTCCTCATCTGTGCTCATCCGGGCCGAGCGGTGGGGCCTGAACGCACGTGCGAAGGATATTCCCAGAGTTCTTTTGTTCCCGACTTCGCAGTTCTCGCCCAAGCCCTCTCCGCGCCCATGTTCGTCTGCACCCGACCGCGCACCGTGCTGAAGGCGAGGCTGCAGGCCAGGCGGGGCGGCTGCTGCCCGCCGGCTTTACATAATGCCACGTGATCGTGCATGCGTCCTGCGCCCGCCCTTGTCTCCTCCGCCCACGTCCCCCACACCGCCCGCCATGGCCTCCGCGATTTTCTACCGCCAGTACGCAGGGGAGGAGGACCTCCCGCATATTATGGCACTTGTGCAGAGCGAGCTGAGCGAGCCGTATGTGATTTACACGTTCCGCTACTTTCTGCATCAGTGGTGAGCGCTTGTGCACCTCCGCGGCTACCGTGCCAGTGCTGACGGGTTTTCAGGCCGCATCTCGCCTTCCTCGTCAGTAGCCCGTCGGCCGCGCGTAGGTATCCTCCTTTTGCTTACGGTGCACCTTCAACTATACACAGGCATACCCCGCGGCTGATGCGAGCGTGCCGGTGGGAGTGATCGTGTGCAAGCAGTCCATGCACAAGATGAATAACCGCGGGTACATTGCGATGCTCAGCGTGGACAAGCAGTATAGGAAACGGGGGATAGGTACGTGGCTTGTCGTGCTGCCTGGCTCCCGGCTCATTCGGCCCAGCAAGCACCCTCGTCCGCAACTCGATCTCTGCTATGAAGAAGGATGGCGTCGAGGAGGTGTGTTGCGTTCTTCGCCCCTTCGCTGCCACGTCTCCCCTCCGTATCTCCCACTGTGCCTTCCGTCATGCCCGCCTATCTCCCCACCCTTCATATCTTTTAGCGCCACGCCTTTCCTCCACTTCTTTCATGTCCGCGTATCCGCCACATACATTCGTCTGCCCTCGTCCCCACGCGCCCTCTATATCGTCTTTGACCTACTCTATCACATCCCCGTATGGCTTCACCCACCCCACGCCTACTCAATCACGGAGTCTCTCACCATTGAGTAAATCTAATATCCACACTTCAGGTCGTCCTCGAAACTGAATACGACAACACGGCGGCGCTCTCGCTCTACGAATCCCTCGGCTTCATCCGCGAGAAGCGCCTCTACCGCTTCTATCTCAACGGCAAGGACGCGTTCCGCCTCGTGCATATCGTGCCCGCGGGGCGTGGCAAGGGTGGAGGGATGAATTTACCAAGCGGAGGCGCAGGGATGGACATACCGGGCTCGCGGTCTGACGATTCTTCCGACACGGCGTCGGACTCGTCGTACGAGGCAGACCGCGCGCGGGGGAGGCGCATAGGCTATCCGTACCGCGCGATACGCGTGTCGGAGCCGTATGATTCGGAGGATGAGGTGTCGTATCGGTGAGAGGTGGCGCATATATGGCACTGGTATAGGGTTTCCTATCGGCTTGCGCTGCTAGCCAGCGAAGCCGTGCACCCCTGCTCCCGATACCTCTTACCTACATAGTCCATCACCCTACGCTTCGATTGGACCCCAGTCTTTTCCCCCTTCTCCGATTCCTCTAGCTCACCGCTCCGTCCTTCTCCTCTAATCAACTCCATACCTACCCTACCAACTTGGCTCACCTCTCCGTCTCTCTCCCCATTTCCGTCTCGTTCTCCCTCGTATCTCTCACCTGTCACCTCCTGTCTGTCGTCCCGCCTCTCCTGTTTGTCATCCCACCTCCCGGAACTCGGCACTCTACGCACTGTAGTATCTAATGGCTTTCTGTGTTGTACTATTACTTACGGGCTGTCTTTGTGGTTTTTATACCAGGCTGCGCAATTTAGTGGCTGATATGCCTTCCTGTCGCGCGCTGCAGTGCGCTTGTGAAATCCGTCGGAGAATGGCTAGGTATTCGGATAAATGTGAGTGTTCCTCAAGTTCTTTCCGATTCAGCGTATACTGCGCGATCTGTAAAGAAGGACCTGCGGGCTTGCAGATTGAGCGGATATGAACTTGTCGATGGCGGCGCCTGCTACGAGGTCTATCAATGCTATCGTCATGATAGTACATATTAATGTTCAAAGAGCCTACTTTGTCCTTTTCAACATATTCAGCTCGCAACGTATTCAGAAGAAGGCCTTTTACGGGTTGCGCAACAGTTGTAGGCGGCTGTGGGTGCATGTGTATAGTTCTTCGGCGTATGCCGATGGAAGCACCCATTTCCGCATTCGGAAGCTCTTGTTCTTGGCTCCCGCGTCCATGGCGTGCAGTGCTGAGCGCATCGCTGGCCTTATTCGATCGCATATACTCCATATTTCCCACCCTTTTCAAAGGAATTGGCTCTGTCTGAGCCTCAAGCCTACTCGTATCCTTCAGTCGGTGGGCCTGAACCCGGACATGCTCGACTACCGACACTCTGTCATGCATGCAATCTATGAACTTCGATGCTGCTGACTTGTGTGCCATGTTTGGGATATACTCACTCTGTTGCTCCCTGTGAGTGACCCTTTGCTCTCAACAGCAGCTTCTCGATAATCTGGTAACAAAGCAGGAGGGATAAACTGAGTTCCCGGCGCTCGCGTTGCTCTTTTTCCCCCATAATGCAGCAGCAGGAACTTTCTGCTTGCTGCGCCAAAGGATGGATTGTTGTTTGCTAGCGCTCACCATCACCCGGAGGCAGAGGCGCAGCTTCTGGCCTCCTCATGCCCTCAGAAATCTTCATATCTCTTCTCCACCTCCGAGGTCCTCGGTACGCGCGGGGTTGAGCGCTCACTATAGCGCAGCCACACGGCTACTTTCCATCGTCCCCAAGGCCTCCAACCCCGCCACCAAGCCTGAAATCCAGTCACAGAGCAGCACACGACCCTGACATGAACAGGCTTCACCAACACGCAGCATCGGCTAAGTGGCCAAGGCTTGGCAAGAAGCACCGATGGGACGCGTCTCGCAGCGATTATGGCAGCGATATTGTGGAGGACTGGCTGCGACTGGTGGGGGTGTGCAGCGTGCGGTGCGTGAAACTGCATTTCTCTGCTTCGAATTTACGTGCTGGGTGGCGCGAGACTCCGCCTCGGTTGTTGGGGGAGGTTTAGGTGATTGCCTGCTGGTTTTTGGTGATTGGGCGCAGGTTTCTGATGATTGGATGCAAGGGCTTGGTTTGCCGCACCAAGCCTCGTCTTATATCGGCTGACTGCACCCAGAAGCACTTTTGTCCGCCCCACGACGCACCCTAGGAGGCGCCTTTGTCGATCCTCTGTACGAGGCGGCGCCCGACGCGAGTATTCCCTTTTTCTTGACACTGCACGAGGCAGGGCCGGTCGTTGTAGCACGTGTATCGTTGGTTGGCCATGAAGTTTGCAAAGTAAGTCTTCTTTGCGCAAACTCCCAACACAAGGCTGACGCGCACGTCAGGTATCTCGAGGAGGCGCAGGTACTTTGTGGCTTTGAATCTCTCTTTGGGCTGCAACTTACCTTGGTTTAGACGCCTGAGTGGAAGAAGGCGTACATGTATGCGTCTTCAATGGTCATGTTCCACAATATTCAGCTAACCCGTCGACCGCAGAGACTATCGCGCTCTCAAGAAGCACATATCCTTCTTGAAGCGCGCTCAGGAAGGCCATGCACATCCGGAGTCATCTCCCGATGTCTTGCCTCCCGCAAACTCGCCGGCAGCATTTAACGTCGTGCTGTCACCGGTCGAGCCGTCGCAGCCCAACACCATCATCCACGGCGCGCCACTTACCGCGGAGCCGCCTGAGGTCCCGCCAAAAGAGGCACACGTACGCTCGCACGACTATGCCCATGTACCGCAAGATGAGGACGACGAGATCCAGACGGAGGCAAGGGATCATGTGGCGTCCGTTGAGTCGAGCTATGGAACGGCGCGCAGCCACTTTACGAGTCAGGCGTCGTCGCTGATGAGGAGGGTGACCGCGCGTATACCGCGCGCGCAGAGACGTGGGACGGCGTTCTCCTTTCATGGTGCGTGTGGTGACTTTGGATGCGAGACTGAAGTTGACGAGTACGTAGACGCCCTGCATCGCGTACCGGAGCCATTCACTAGCGCGCCCAGCTACGCTGTGCTGCTTACCTTGTTATCTCCGTCCGAGCTGCAGTTCTTCTACATGCTCGACACGGAGAGGCAGAAGATAGAGGAGTTCTACCTGGCCCGGGAGAAAGAACTGCAAGACCGTACAGCGCAACTGCGTAGCCAGCTGAACGAGCTCATCGATCACCGCAAGCTCATCGAGGTGAGCGATATCCACTATGATTAACACAAACCCAGCTGATCCTTGATTAGACTGCCAGTCGCCAATCCTGTACTCCCTCGGCTTTACCGCAAAGCATCCGAGTGCGATTCTCGTCCTTCAAGCCAATGGCGCTACCCGCCGCTGAGCGTTCGACTGCTACTCTAGTCGAGCAAAGGGAGGATGCCGACCTCGAGAAGGGTCTCCCGAGGCTGTCTGGGCATAAGCGGGACTGGTCGTCCAGCTCATCGCTCCCCAAGCGCAATATGCTCGACCCGGACGACTTCCAGCATGCGAAGAGGAGCCTGAAGAAGGCGGTGACGGAGCACTATAGGTGCGTCCCTATAATGCTCTTGCCTTGATTTGTCGCTGATCCCGGTGTATCAGAGCTTTGGAATTGCTGCAGAACTATCGCGTGTGTACTCGCCAATGGACGTGACCGAGACGCTGACCGTCTCGCAGATCTTGAACTTGACTGGCTTTCGCAAGGCGCTCAAGAAGTTCCAGAAAGCTACTAGGGTACGTCGCTCGCAGCCTCCGCGCTCACACCACTCAGTTCGTGGTAGATACAATGCAGCGACCTCTACCTGCGCGAGACGATCAACACCAGCGCGTTCTCCTCCGATGTGAATATCAAGGAGATGATGGCCGAGATGGAGCGCCTATACGCCGTTTGCTTCGGTGAGCACTGTCCTCTCAATTCTGTCGCATGAGCTTTGACGGCGAGTGAAGCGGAGGGCGACAAGAAGCGGGCATCGGCGCGTCTGCGAGCTGCCACCGAGCAGAAGACACACCACTTCAGCACGTTCCGAACGGGCTTGACGATCGGAATCTCGCTGCCGCCTCTGGCCCTGGGCATCTATCAAGGTAGGAATGCATGATTTAGCCTTCACTCCGCTCACTGACCGCCACAAAGCGACCCAGGATTCCGTTCGCGATGACTTCCCGGCGTGGGACGCCCTTGTACTCATTTATGGCATATTCTTCCTCCCTGTCTTCCTGGCAATCCTGATCGGTCACAACATCCTCGTGTGGTCGCATACGCGTATCAATTACACTTTCATTTTTGGTGAGTTCGGCTCCGTGTACTTACCTGCATGTTGCTCATGGAAACAGGCTTCGATGCACGGACGCGTCTCGACCATCGAGAGTACTTCGAGGTACGGCCCTCTTCTCCTGATTACACTGTCGCTCACATGCCGCAGATGCCAACTCGTCTACTTGCTGCGCTTTGCTGGATGTTTTGGCTGACGACGTCGAGATTTGGCCCTCCGCACCTCTGGCCTCTCGTGTGGCTTTTGCTCGTGGTTTTAGTGGTTGTGAATCCCTTCCCATTCGACTCGCGGTCGTCGAGGTACTGGTTACTGAAAACCATTGGGCGACTGTTCCTCTCGGGTACTAAGCGCGTTGATGTGAGTGGGAATGCTATCGGATGCTTGAAGGCCTTGCTAATGATTGCTCTAGTTCGCCGACTTTTGGATGGGGTACGCCTCCATCGTTCGAAGTATCCATAACTTCGCTGACTCCAACCCAGCGATCAGATCAGCAGTCTCATCTTCTCGCTATCCAACGTCTATGTCATCCCGTGCATCTACGCCACCGAGTTTGACGACGACTGGCGCGAGCGGTGCATGGCCGAATCCAGCGAGTGGCCCGTCTTGTTTGCTATTGGCACCATCCCGCTCTTCATCCGGGCGGTCCAGTGCGCGAAGCGATATTTCGATACTGGGAAGCTGATTCAGTTGGCGAATGTACGTGTGTCTTCTGCGGTCCCTGTATTATCAGAGACTTACGACTGTGGACAGGCTGGAAAATACGCGTTGGGGATAATCACCTATCTACTGTACTTCCGGTGGAGGCATGAAGGTGAGCCTGCCATTGCTGGCGTATGATGAGACGAACTCCCATTCTGCTAGATGAATGGAGCGGGCCCTACTACATCGCGTATATAATCGTTGCCGCAACGTACGCGTGTGTTGCTTGTGGATGGGTGAGCAGACATCTCTACTGAACGAACAAGTCATCTAACCGCTTGTAGGACTTCTTCATGGACTGGTCGATCCTCAATCCCAAAGCGAAGACGTTCATGCTTCGTGACGAATTACTTTATGGCAAAGTTTATGTATGTTCTCCTGCTTATCTGCACGATTCCATAAGCTAATTGGACCTATTGCAGTTGTACTACCTCGCGATTGTAAGTCCAATTCTGCCGCTCAGATTCTCGAGCTAACAACGCCCAGGTGTACAATATCATCGGCCGTTTCGCCTGGATATTCTACGTCGTCGAGGCCGGGCCCGACTTTCTGCTTCGCAGCTTCATCGTCGGGCTCGTAGAGGTGACGAGAAGATGGGAATGGAACTTCTGTAAGACTCTCGTCGTGCCCCTCTCCTCTCGCCTAGAATTACTGACATGCGGGGTACAGATCGTCTGGAGAACGAGCATATCGGCAATGTGGTACGTACTGACCCTTACTCAAGGACCAGGTTCTGTGCTCAACAGTCATATCACAGGACCAATATCGTGCCACGCGCGAGATCCCGCTGCCCTACTGGCTGGAGGAAGACATCGACCCGGAGGAGGCGCGTCGTATATAATGTTATGCGGACCTTACTACTTATGTTGGCGGACTATGCACTGCGGCACGGCGCCTATCGATATGTTGCAGACGCCTGCTTATATGTTCTTGTTACTTATTCTTCTTGTCCCTCATGGTATGTATACAGATATCGCATGCAGTAAATGTAGAGTACATAAGTAGATCATCTCGTTCGTCTCGTCGTAATGAACATTAACGTGTAGTTCAGGAATTGACCGTCGTGGGTACCGACGAACACGCTTCCTCACTGATGCGTCGATCCGCGCACATCCCACCAGAACGCGCACCGATCCAGCAGCGCCGCATCCGTCTCCCCCTCCGCCACATACGGCGCGCCCGCCTCCGTCACATTGAACAACACCTCCCGCGGGTTCTCCGGCGTCCACGCCGGTACGGACGTGGTCTCCAAGAACTGGGGTGCCTGCAGCGATAGCCCGGTCGCTTTATTGACGGCGCCCAACACGCTCTCCGCAGCGAGCTTGACAGTCGACCACAACCCGCGCGCGTCGAGGAGGTGCCGCCGGGGCTTGCCGGTGAGGACGTAGGACATGAAGGTGTCGGCGAAGGCGTCGGCGAACTCGGCGCTGGGCGGGGAACAGGGGAAGTGGGGGAGGACGCGGTCGAGGCTGGGAAGGTGAAGTGAGTAATCGTCGATGTGGGCCACTTGGCAGATAAGTGCAAAAAATATGCTCACGAGCGGAAGAAGAGGTTGATATCCTGCCCGTGGGCGCCGGGCGGGGTGGCGAGGGTGCCCTGGGGATGTGCAAGTTAGCTTCCTGCGGCGGTGGAGGTGAGAGAGGTGAGCTTACCCTGTACACCGTGTCGAAGCCCTTGCCTACGTTGTATGTGGGGCAGACAAAGATCGCTAGAAGAGATATGAGTATCGCAGCCCGCGTCAGTATATACAGATGCCACAGACCTTCGCCCATCACCATTTGCTGTTTGCGCGTCGAGCTACCGAGGCCCTCATACAGCGCCGCCGCCTTCTTTGCATCCTCCACGCTCATCTTGGGGAACAACGTCGTGATGTACTCCTCCAAGGGCATGCTAGCGGTATTGGGCGTGACGAATATGCCGCCCTCGTCCGTGTTGGTCATGGTGAGGATTTCGTGCTGGGTAGCGTTGGTGAGCAGGCCGAGCCGTCACACATAACAATGCGCGCAACGCCATAGCCAGATAGTATACCCCGAACTGCAGACTACTCACCACATTAACCTCCGCCCTCCCCACCGCCTCCAACGGCGCCCGCCGCACAAGCTCGCCATCCACGACCGGCGCCATGATGAAGGTCCCGAAGAACGCGCCGGTGGTGAGGTTGTAGTTGACCTCGCGGAGGGTGTCGAAGTCGATGGAGCGCAGGCAGGGGAGGGAGGTGCAGTTGGTAAGGGTGAGGAGGGAGGTGTAGATAGACTGGTTGGTGAAGGCGTAAGTATTCGATAAGCATACCCAGCGAACGGCTGAAAGGTAGACAGAAAAGAGCACAACTCACCTCCGGCACCTCATCATCATACGCATACTCGGGCGGGATGAACAACGAGCTGAGCATCGCCTTTTTGAACAAAGGTGGGTCGGTCAGTCCGCCGTTCGCGATGATGTGGTGCAGGACGGAGCCCGCGCCGGCGGATTGGCCCCAGATGGTCACGTCGGAGGGGTCGCCGTTGAATTTGGCGATCTGGGGGGGAGGGTGAGCGACGTGTGAGAGAGCGGGGAGGGAGAGAATGGGGAGGGAGAGAACGGGGAGGGAGAGAACGGGGAGGGAGAGAACGGGGAGGGAAAGTACGCACGTGCTCCTGCACCCACTGCAAAGCGAGTTGTTGGTCCACTGATTGCGGACTCGTCAAAATGCGAGCGGGATAAGAAGGGACACGAGACCCACATAGCCCCGCGTTCAGCACCCCATCCTCCTTCACCTCCTTCCCTGCCAAAAAGCCAAACACCCCAAGACGATACTGGATCGTCATAACGACGATCTCTCCGCCGGCGCCGTCGGTTCTCCCCTGCCGAGCCGCGCGTATCAGATCGTCGCCGTCGTAAGGCTTACCGCCGGGGTAGCCGGACGAGCTGCCGGTGTGGTACCCGCCACCGTGGATCCAGACGAGGACGGGTTTGGGTGAGGAAGGAGGAGAAGAGGAGAGGTTGCCGGGTACGAAAACGCTGCGGATAACAAGTCAGTAAGAGCTCCTGTAGAGGTCGACAGGGAATAATGACCCCGTAGTGGCACGGGGGAAGTGCGGGTACAGACGACGTAAGAAAGCTAAACAAAACAGCACAAAAAAAACGACAAAACAAACCAAACCCCTGCCACTTACTTCAGAAATAAACAATCCTCCGACTGCTTCGACTGCGGTGCAGGTGGACGCTCCTCGGGTGCGAAACCCATTTCGCCGCAGGCGCACATTGGGGGGTACGTGTCGGCCTTGAAGGTCGGCGCGTCGGGGTCGGGCAGGGGCGCGATGGGGGCGCGGAAGCGGAGGTTGCCTGATTTACAAGGTCAATGAGTACCATCATCCATTGCATACGTGCCCATCCATTGCATACGTGCCCATCCATTGCATACGTGCCTCGCTTGGAGGTATAAAACTAACGCTAAATAGAGAGATATGGCACGAATGAACTGACCTGTCGGTGGCACTGCGTACCGCATGCCCAGGAAGCGGGTAGTACCCGTGCTTGCGTCCGCAACGCCTTCGTACTTTGCGTAGCCGAGGTCGACGAGAGGTCCCGCGCCAGAGGCATCGGCGGCGACCTCGCCTGCAGTTGCATTGACCGATGCAGCCGCGAACTGCGGGTTGAGTCCTAGCTCTGCATCGAGGACGTTCGCGTAAATGTGTGGTATGCAGGATAACACGAGTGGGAGAAGCAGATGCACAGCACGCATGGTCTGTAAGCAACTGGGACCGGCGGCGGCGCAGGAAGGAGTAGGCTGCAAGCGACTTAGTGTTCGAGGTTGAAGACGGTGGGCTGAATGAAGATGGAATTCGTGGACAACAAATATGGGGTAGAGCCGAGAGTCCAGCAGGCCTACGAGATCTATAGCCAAGCGATTACTCACCTTGACTAGGAAAACGCAAATCCAGACAAGAGCAGTAGTCTCAGAAATCAGTGGGCTTATTTGTATCCTGGACGCCCGGCCAAGCAAGTAATCGTAACAAGCCTGAAGGCAGTCGTGAAAATGTAGGAAATTCGCTCTACAGCGCCAGATGCTGCGTCAAAAGCACAACGTCGTGGTGGTTCGTGTTTGACCAACACAGTGGAGCTGACAAACACGCGTGAGAGGCGACCCCACGGTTTCTGGGATCTTGATTGGGGTATTTGGCCATGTTAGGTATTGATGAGGGTGGACCTACAACTTGCCACGTGGTACGGGGCTGGCCGGGTGGCGTTATGGGTGTTGTGGCGGACGACGGACGTCTTTTGTTTGCCTCTGTACATGGTTTGTTTATAGAGTTGGAAGGGGACTGACAAGATACTTCCGGATGAAGCAAGGTATACGATAAGTTTTTCGAGTTCTGAGGACTGAAAGCTCTCCATGCGCTGCTATTCTTCAAGTCCGAAGTCCTACTTCCGAGGCGTTATCTTTAAGTATATTCCCAATTCCCCTCCGCACACTGAGAATGAGTAGAGTAGCTTGAGCCAAGACATGGCGGCAAGATGAAGATACACCGAAGGTAGGCATAGATTTGGGGGAGACACAGCAGCAGGTCGAACATTACCGCGGACAGACAAGGCCCACAGTCAGCCAAGACGATTCGAAGGATGAACGACGCGGAGACAACGCGGTGATACGCGCGAGGGCGGGCGCGCAGCAGTGCAGTTGTTGTATCGTCGTCTCGAGGACGGTTGAAGATCGTCTTGATGTTCACTCGAGATCAGCGATAGAGGGTACGTCGGTGGCTTGGCGTGGGCGACGGCTGTGAGGGTGCGCGATGACGATGCCTGCGCAGGCGACGGGAGGTATACGAAGCTCGGTAATTTCGAAGGAAGGCGGGTGCCAAGCAAGTGCTTTAGCTCGGTGGTGATTTCCACGAGTTGAAAGTTCCTTTATGGCCAACGTCAGTCACAAAGTACAGAGGCTCTGGATTCGCCTTGTCTACCCAGATTGACGATCATGAAGCCGTAGCAAGTATCACAAGCCTATAGCCAGCGTATAGGAGGTAGTCGATAGCCGTGGACTGTAGAGGTAGATATCACGAGCGCGCCACCGTGTCCGGTTGAGGCCGAGCGCCTGCGCATGAATAGGCATCGGGAGCCCTCGCAGCTGACTCTCCTCGGAGAGCCTCGCGCCTGTCTTGTCCTCGTCGGTGGGGATCGGATGCAGGGGACCGCGCGGGTCAGATGACGCGGAGGGCGGTCCCAAAATGAAGAGGCGCGCAGGGTTCCGGTCCGCTCAGAGCAGGCTCTAACGAGGGAGATGCAGAGGCGAAAGCGTTTGGATAGCGCACGAACGTTCATGGGTTGCGGCGGGCGAGGAAGCTCTTGGTCATGGCTACGAGGTCGGTGCGGTGCGCGCCCCTGCCAGGCGGATTGCGTCGTCGTTGGGTGCTGGTGTGAATTCCGTCGCGCGGTGACGTCCGGAGTCCCGCGGGCGCCGGATGGGGATGCGGGTGATGGGAAGGCCAATGGGGATAGCTCGTTTATATATGCGTGCCCCAGAAAGCGTTTCCCCACTTTGCCTCCCCCCATCATCGTATCACATTCCTCGTATCCCTCAATCATGGTCAAGGCAGTCGTTCTTGGTGCCGCAGGTGCGTGGCTGCGCGTCGTGCTGCGCGATGTCCGACTGAGAATAAAATTCTAGGCGGTATCGGTCAGCCGTTGTCGCTGCTCTTGAAGACGAACCCGGCGGTGACGCAGGTGCGTTGTGCGATGCTCGAGTCCGGAAAACGCGCTGACAAACGTCCCTCAGCTCGCCCTCTACGATATCGTCAACACGCCCGGTGTCGCTGCCGATCTCTCCCACATCTCAACACCCGCCAAGGTCGAGGGTTTCCTTCCCAACGACGATGGCCTCAGCAAGGCGCTCAAGGGCGCCGACGTCGTCGTCATCCCCGCAGGTGTCCCCCGGAAGCCTGGTGTACGTCCCCCGCCCCGCTGTCCTTCTCGTTCTCTCAGGCACTGACCCATCCTTCCCCAGATGACGCGGTGAGCTATAAATTTCGCAGCGCGACTTCCCCGCGGGCCGATTGCTGACTGGGCTTTGTTTGCGTCGTGCAGCGACGATTTGTTCAAGGTGCGGGGTGTTGGGTCAATGGGCTGGTCGAGGCCCGGGGCTGACGACGTGTCAGATCAATGCGGGCATCGTGCGCGATCTGGCGGTGGGCATTGCGAACAACGCGCCCAAGGCGTTCGTCCTCGTCATCTCGAACCCTGTTAACTCGACCGTGCCCATCGTCACTGAGGTGTTCAAGAAGGCGGGCGTTTACGACCCGAAGCGCATCTTTGGTGTTACTACGCTGGATGTTGTCCGTGCGTCGACGTTCGTTGCGGAGAAGCTCGGCGATCTCTCCAAGGCGTCGAGCGTCACCGTCCCCGTCGTCGGCGGCCACTCCGGCGTCACCATCGTCCCCCTCTTTTCCCAGGCATCGCACCCGCTCCCTTCTGGCCTCGCGAAGGACGAGTTCGACGCACTGGTGAAGCGCGTGCAGTTCGGCGGCGACGAGGTCGTGCAGGCGAAGGCGGGCACCGGGTCGGCGACGCTGTCCATGGCGTACGCGGGCGCGGAGTTCGCGATCAAGGTCATCGACGCGATCAACGGCAAGTCAGGCATTATTGCGCCGACATACGTGCACTTGTCGGCGGACAAGGCGGGTGGGGACGCGATCAAGAAGGAGATTGGAAGGGATTTGGAGTACTTCTCGTCGAATGTCGAGCTTGGGGTGAGTGGAGGTGGTCAGGGGGGTGGGACGAGTTGTTGACGATACCCACAGCCCGATGGCGTCAAGCGCATCCTGCCGCTTGGCAACATCACGCCCGAGGAGGCGAGCCTCGTCGCGGCTGCCGTCCCCGAGCTCGCTATCAACATCGAGAAGGGCACGAACTTCATCCTCAACCCGGCACAGGCACCTGAGAAGGCGAAGGTGTAGGGGAGTGTCGGGCTCGGTGGATCCGGTTTACCCTTGCTTGACGTCGATCGATGTGCCCCGTCATTCTTGCCAGACGTCGGTCCGGTTCATGGAGGGAGAGCAGGTCGCACGCGCGGTCTGAGCAGACCCAGCCGCGCGTAGCTAACGATGATATATCTACGTAGACAGTGCCATAAGTTGCAGCTATCCATCTGTACTATATTGACAAGTCGGAAATTCTGAATTTGTACGATTATGAACCCGAGGAACACGGGGTGAAGGGGAGGGACGCGTGTTCGGGGAGAGGGACGCGTGTCCGGGGAGAGGGACGCGTGTCCGGGAAGGGTCTGTTTGGTGGTGTTGAGTGTTGTGTCAAGGGTGGGAGCGCACGTGCCTTCCACGATGTTGGTTTCGACCTTTTCTGCGATGAGTGGACGTTGTTTTCCTCGTTCTGGATCCTGCGCAGACCTACGAGCTAGCTCAGAGTCGACATCTGGGCGACAATGTTCATGACTTACTCATCCGACCCCGACTCGTGACTTAACCATCCAACCCCGACGAGGAAATGCCTCCCCTCTGGCACGCTCACCACCTATAACAACCCCGCCCGACGTCGAGCAGCTTCCCTCCCCGCCGTCGGGCAGCCGCCCTCCCCTCCCGCACCACCCTGGCGAGTATTCTTACCCGTTTCGGAGGTCAGTGAGTCAATTGGACTATCTCCAGACTGTTCCGCGTCCGCACCACGCCATCACCGGTCGCGCGCGTACCAGATAGAACGTGGTCCGAGAGTACTAGTTTACGTGCACTGGGGAACGAGACTGTACTCTTGTCCGGTACAACCAGCGCCGCATTGACGGAGAATATGCATGCTCCGCCGATCCGGGATTCAGATCCGCGCGCGCTCATTGAGCAGCATATCGCTGTGAAGCGGCATGCGCGGGCGGGCTGAGGTCGTGGGCTGAACTGACGGACTGTTCCGAACTGCGCTCGTGCGGCCCCCGTGACTTCATTCTGTTGGAGTGCATAGTTGTGGGTACAATAACAATGTCAATAAGACCTGAAGAGAAGGTGATAAGTACATATCTGACCATGACAGGGGCCAGAGGCGCGGGCTGTAGTGTGGGTGAAGCCTGCTCATCCCATGCATGCTAACGCCCTGCAACAGCGGCGGCCACGTGCATTGCCCACCTCAACAGCTCCGGGATCCAGCCATCCTGTAATAGATCCAGATAGTCAGCTTGAAAACGAACGGGGATAGCTGATGTATACGCACTGTTCCACGGGAATTGCTGCGACATTCGCGTGATTACTATCTGGTTTCGCCAATGCTGAGCCTCTCGCAAGGCCTCACATGATGCTGCTTGAGCGCAGTGAACTACCAGCGTATCCTGTCCTGTGAGACCCCTTCGCACTTCAACAAGTGTCTGAAGAGAGGACCGCTCTGCCAGGCCTCGGATAGAAGCCCTAGCCTGAGATGCCTGGGCTATACAGCGGCTGAGGTATGTCTGCAGGTCATGCAGGTCGGACGTGACGATGCCCATGGCTGTTTTCTTGTAAACCTCTTCAGGTCGACGAAGAGTGAAGAAGTCGAGGATGGGATTGACCAACTTCGCAAGCGGGCTCTCGGTGAACTCCTTGACTGCTGCCTGCTCTAGCGCAACAAAGGCGTCGAGGACCGTGCGCATGATACGCAGTAAGTCTTCAACGTGATGAAGTGCGATGCTCGATCGAGCGTCGATTAAGGCTGCGATGAGCTCGACATTGGTCGACTCCGTGAACATGGCCTGGAGGATGGTATTCGCAAGCAAGAGATATGCTTTCCACATCTCGAAGGCCTGCACCGTGAGAGACTCGATGCATTGCTGAGCATTGATAGCAGCACACCTAGTCGGGTGCCGCGGTTGCATGTCTCTCACGCGCCCTCTTGCAGACGCGAATGAAAACCCGATGGTGTAGCCGCGCAATTCCCTGAGGAGTAAAACCTCCGGGAAGAGTTCCTGGGAAGATATGAACTTCCTTCCACCGAGGATGACCGGAGACGCACCTGAAAGCGCTCGAATAGTAGATTTCCGCGACAGTTCTGCGGTACTTCGTACAACGGCAGTCGTATGGGAGCCTCGTAGAAGGGCTTGATAATGGTTGGGGTCCCAGCGTATTTCTCCATAAATAATGAGAGTCCAATTCAAAGAGGAAAAGGGGCAAGTAAAGCTCGGGGTCTCAGAATGGATTGCATCTGACTGGTCCGATTCGCCCGATGCCTTTGCACTGAGTTGATAAAGAAGAATTGTAGTATACTGAAGAGTAGTAACCCATACCGCATTCCACCATGAACTATGCCAATACAGGCCAGATAGGAGCGCCTCCCGGGCCTTGTGGCGGCCGAGCACAGCCAGATCGGACGCCTCAACGAGGCGCGGCAAGGGCAGTCGCACGATTAGGAATGGCGCGAGTCAGGAGAGGGGTTGGGGTGGGCGAGGGCGCCGAGGGGTGTTTGCAAGAATGGTACAAGCCGTACTGAACGGCAAAGTCTTGTATGCATACGTAATATACCTACTGACTCGGGCTACATCCTTCCACAATAAATAAACGAATGAAAGTACAATGAATGCAGTGGATCGGGCGCCTACAGCTACATTGCGAAAGTCCCTACGTGCATACGAGTATGGTGATATCTACTCTTCCGTTCAGGTAATCCACCTTCGCTCTCGAGTGCAGAAGCTTCAGCCTCGAGTTCAGTAGACCCGCTCTCGAGTTCAGAAGAAGCCAGCCTTCGGTGGTGATCGTGATACATGTCCAACGCTGCTCGCGTTGCTCCCACTGCGTGTCAAGCTCGAGCCGCGCGTGAGCGGTCGCGGGTTTCCCGGCAGGCCGACCTTGCGCGCGGGGACAGCGGGCACGGGCGCTGCGGGCATCGCCGTGCTGCTCGATACCGTGCTCTTCGCAATACTGCTCCTGCCAGCCGACCACGACGCAATCGTCCCCGAGTCGTCCGTATCCGCCGACGAGGAGGCCGACGAGGCCGTCGACATGCGGTTGAGCGACACCAGCGACACCTGCGAGACCTTCGCCTTCGCCGCCACCGTCGTCTTGCTCGACACACGCGAGACGAGGGAGTCGCGCATGTTGCTCGACACCTTCGACTGATACGAGTCACGCAGGAATTTCGGGGTGACCGTAATCTTCCGCGGCGTCGATGGCGCGCGCGAGTACAGCGACGCTGTCTCGACGTGCATCGCCTTCGCGGGCGGCTCTGGTGGTGGCGGGTACTCGAAGTGGAAGTCCTTCATCGCGCTCTTGTCGATGGATGATCGCTGCGCCTTCTCTTGCGAGTAGCCCATGTTTGGAAGGTCGACGCTGACTAGCGACTGCTTCTTTGGATCATTGCTGAAGTAGACAGGTGTGAAGTCGACGTCCTCCAAGGCGTCGGAGACCTCCACTAGCCGACGGTCAGTGATGATGTGGCATGCCCAGTAAACTATTCACTTACAGTAGTGCTTAAGCCCTCGGCCGAAGTGCATGCGAGCAATGATACCCAGCACGGAGACGGCAACGACAAGGATGTACGATAGGACGCTCATGGAGGCGAAGAACGGCCATGTCTCGAGTACGTAGCGATAGACTGAAGCAGGTGTATCAGACTCCTCAGTGCCCGCAAGGACAGTTAAACCACTCACGAGGACTGCAGAACAGCGCCGTCGAAATACCGAACAAGATCATCGAGATGAGCGCGAAGAAGCAGAACATGATTCTGCACTCTCGTCGCACAGAGATCCATCCCAGCACGATCCACGGCAGTTCAACCTACAAATGAGATGAGTTCGGTGTTCGGACGGGTGTTGATTAAACGTACAATTGCAGTAACAATGAAGGCTGCCTTGTAAATCTTGGAATGGAAGGCGATGCGGCGTATGTTGCCCCTCGCAATCTTGTCTATCCAGATTGCCGTTGTCACCAGGGTAAAGAACAGCGCCAGCTGCAAGGCTACAGACAACGACAGTACAATCTGACACCTGGTTAGGTTCGAGCAGAACACTAAAAATCATGACTCACCTTGTACACCTTATGGATTTGAGGCGAGGCGCCGACACGGCTAAAGGACTGATGCTTGTACACCTGGCCCCACGTAAATGCATGTCACGACAATTGCCAAGTGATGGTGCGCACCTTGAACAGTTGCAAACTCAACGCAATGAACCACAAAAGTGAGAGCGCATTGAAGATCACGATCGGGATCGCATGCTGAATGCGCATATCC